>CAUYON010143469.1:0-50156 GCA_963573935.1 Arctocebus calabarensis | reverse complement strand
CAGGGAATTACAGGTTATAGATTGGTTTAAATATGCTTTGATTCGCCCAGGCCAATGCTTTCAAGAGTGTTCCCTGCACTTTCTTCTAGTATTTTTATAGTTTCATGTCTTAAGTTTAAATCTTTAATCCAGTGTGAGTCTGTCTTCGTTAGTGGTGAAAGGTGTAGGTTCAATGTCAGTCTTCTACAGGTCACCAGCCAGGTTTCCCAGCATCATTTGTTAAATAGGGAGTCTTTTCCCCACTGAATGTTTTTAATTGGCTTATCGAAGATCAAATAGTAGTAAGTAGTGGGGTTCATCTCTTGGTTCTCTATTCTGCTCCAAACATCTACCTCTCTGTTTTTGTGCGAGTACCATGCTGTTTTGATCACTATCGATTTATAATACAGTCTCAGATCTGATAGTTTGATCCCTCCTGCTTTGTTTTTATTTCTAAGTAATGTCTTGGCTATTTGAAGTTTTTTCTGATTCCATATAAAACAAAGTATTATTTTTTCAAGGTCTTTAAAATATGACAATGGGAGCTTTAATAGGATTTGCATTAAAATTGTATATTGCTTTGGGGAGAACGGACATTTTAACAATATTGATTCTTCCCAATCATGAGCATGGTATGTTTATCCATTTGTTGACATGTTCAGCAATTTCTTTTCTTAGAGTTTCATAGTTCTCTTTATAGAGATCTTTCACTTTCTTTGTTAGGTATACTCCCAAATATTTTATCTTCTTTGGCACTACTGTGAAAGGAATGGACTCTTTGACTGTTTTTTCAGCTTGGTTGTTGTTAGTATATATAAAGGCTACTGATTTATGAGTGTTGATTTTGTAGCCTGATACCTTGCTGTATTCCTTGATCACTTCTAAGAGTTTCATTGTAGAATCCCTGGTGTTTTCCAGATATACAATCATATCATCTGCAAAGAGTGAAAGTTTGATCTCTTCTGACCCTATGTGGATACCCTTGATTGCCTTTTCTTCCCTAATTGCAATGGCTAAAACTTCCATTACAATGGTGAATACTTTATGAGGAGGACCCCCAAGGCAGTGGAAGCAGTATCAAAAATACCCTACTGAGATCTGATGAAACTAAAAAGCTTCTGCATGGCCAAGAACACAGTAAGTACTAGCAGACAGCCCTCAGAATGGGAGAAAATATTTGCAGGTTATGCCTCCGACAAAGGTTTAATAACCAGAATACACAGAGAACTCCAACGTATTAGCAAGAAAAGAGCAAACGATCCCATCTCAGGATGGGCAAAAGATCTGAAGAGAAACTTCTCTAAAAAAGACAGGTGCACGGCCTTCAGACACATGAAGAAATTCTCATTATCCTTAATCATCAGAGAAATGCAAATCAAAACTACCTGGATATATCATTTAACTCCAGGAAGATTTGCCCACATGAGGAAATCCCCAAACCAGAGATGTTGGTGAGGATGTGGAGAAAAGGGAACACTTCTACATTGCTGGTGGGAATGCATTAATACATCCCTTTTGGAAAGATGTTTGGAGAACACTCAGAGATCTAAAAATAGACTTGACATTTGACCCTATAATTCCCTTACTTGGTATATACCTAGATGACCAAAAATCACATTACAAGAAAGATATCTGTACCAGATTGTTTATTGCAGCCCAATTCATAATTGCTAAGTCATGGAAGAAGCCCAAGTTCCCGTCAATCCACAAATGGATCAATAAATTGTGGTACTTGTATACCATGGAATATTACGCAGCCTTAAAGAAAGATGATGACTTTACCTCTTTCATATTTACATGGATGGAGCTGGAACACATTTTCCTTAGCAAAGTATCTCAAGAATGGAAGAAAAAGTATCCAATGTACTCAGCCCTAACATGAAGCTAATTTATACCTTTCACGTGAAGGCTACAACCCAATTATTGCACAAGAAGACGGGGAAAGGGTAGAGGGAGGGCAGGAGAGGAAGAGGGTGGAGGGAAAGAGGATAAAGGGTGCGATCACACTTGAGTTGCATCTTTGAAGGGTCAGGAGAAAACTTCTAAATGCAGAACACAAATGTTTTCACATAGTAAATGAGAAAATCTCACGAATGTTATGTCAAACAGATGGATGAAAATTATCTCAGATTGTATATGAAGCCCGCACACTGTACTCCATAATTGAACTAATGTACACAGCCATGATTCAATTAAAAAAAAGATGCTTTGATTTTTAATTGTTATAGACATAAAGCTTTGTCTAAAAGCTTGGAGTATTTTAAGATAACAAATTCTATTAATCAGAGACAAGACAGAAGACATATATTGAGATTCAAGTGATTTTTTAAGTAAATTGAGGACCCTCAGGTGTTTATTTAAGCTTTATCTGGCATAACCTCATGCCTGTCAGTGAGTTGCTGGGGATGTCTCTAGGGCAAGAACAGGGCATGGCAAGACCTGTCTGACCTCCCTTCTCAGGACCAGCAACTCAGCATTAGGGTATTTCTGGACTTCCCTTGGCCAAGAAGGGGTCAATTCATTCAGCTTGAGAGCTTAAGATTTTATTTTAGTTCACATTTTGTGATTTAATCTCCCTATAAAATAATCCAATGAGTCATTTTAATAAAATATTGTCAGGTCTTTCATAAAAGCCAAATTGCAGAAAACAGTTTTAGGTTGTGATACTGAAAGAACTAGCTTGTACATGTAGTAAGCATTTCATCCATATAAAACTAATAGCTTCAAAGAAATGATTTTTAATGGTTTTTAACATCAAAAGAAGACAATTGGGCATTATTTACTTCCTAAATAGTAAAGATAACCAAATTTGAAGGACACAAAACAAAAACAAACAAAAAATCTTTGAAATTAGAGATCAATAAACATCTTCTATAAAGAGCCAGAGAGTAAGTATTTTAGGTGTTGTGGGATTTCAGGGGTCTATGAGACCCTCAAGCTGTTCAGTAAACTGGGTCCTATTTGTTCAGCAGAAATAGCAAGTTCAGCTGAGTTAAAAGTGAAACAAAAGTAGTGGAGAATGGAATAAAGCAGCCCGGACTGCAATGCAGAAGAAAAAGAATACAGTTTATTCCAAGTAAAACCTGCACATGCACAGAGTGTTCCAGAGATATTGGAAAAGGGTCCCCCTCGCAAGTGAGGAGAGATGCTGTACAAAGGCAATTCACAAGTATAATTATCTTGGCTTAGTTCCTCCTACAATTATCTAGGAGAGTTTTTTATTGGTTCCCTGAAGTTCTTAGGTAATCATGTCTATTTCTTATTGGAAACAGGTTACCTTAGTTACAACATGTGCCAGTTTTCTTTATGTGTAACCATAATTGCTACCTGCTGTTTTCCAGGTATATGTATAGTGGTGAGTAGTAGTCTTGTGATGTTTGCGACCTTTCATGTGTGTACTATTCTGTAACTGTGAACAGGACTCTACTTAGTGTCCCAAGCTAGAAACTGCATTTTGTGGAAAATAGGTCATCTTTGATCAACTGAGTCACGAGATTTCTGAAACTCATCTATTGTTGCAGGCCTCCTTTTAACTTCCTTATCTAAAAGGCCAGACTTTTCTCCTACTTCTCTGCAACATTTTTTTTTTTTTTATCTCTAATCATGGGCTGCATCATCTCCACCATAACTGCTCAATTCTGCCTTTTTAGCTGAACACAACCATAGCATAGTCAGAATTTCTATGCGTTTGGTCCTTGATCTGGAGGTTCAAAGAATGAAACCCCAGATCACACAAATAAGCAAAAGGACAGAGTTTATTGATAGATAAAGAAATAAATAAGGAAAAGAGTCAGAGACAGAAGCTCTAGCAGTGGCAGGGGAGCCCAAGTAGGAAACCCATTGGACCTTCTGTCTAGGGGTTTACATACTGCTTTTCCTATCCTGTGGGCAGGAAAAGTGTTTGGGAGCATATGTCTGGAACAAGTCACAATGGGCCAGGAGGTAGAAAAAAACTGCAGGTAGAAAAAAACTTGAGATTAGCAAAGGAACGCAGTCATTGCTCCATGCAAGGCAGTAGAGTAACTCCAGGGGACTGCTCAGATGAGATGCCAATCAGGCTGTTTTTTTTTTGCATGACCTTGCTTAAGTCCTTATAAAGGGCCTGTTTTTGCCTAGACATAGGGGTCTGAGGTGAAACTGATTTCTGAGCTCACCTGGGCCTACAAAATGGGGATCTCAATCCAGCCCTGAATGGAGGAACCCTGTATCAATAGTAAATACATACATGAATGGCTGTGCCTGTGTTCCAATAAATTCTTTATTCACAAAAGCAAACTTGGCCACAGGCTATAGTTTACCAAGTTCTTCTTTTCATTTAACTACCATCTTTGGAAAACACTGGAGGGGAAAAAGTGTGTTAAAAAATGCCATAAGGAAATAATCAGAAAAATGTAGACTATGGAGAATACTAAAGAACACACAGAATGCTTTTCAAAAAAGTAAGTACGTAAAAGAAAAAAAGTGGGGGAGGAAGGTTACCAACATCAAAAGACAAAACAGACATATCTTAAATGTAAGTACTTTATTTGGATAAAAATTCAAAAGAGGAAACTACATAAAAACAGTTTAAAGCAATCAGGAAAAATTTGTTAATTGATTTTTAGGTGTGATAATGATATTCTAGTTAAGATAAACATGCCTAGGAGTCATTGTATTTGAAGGTTTAAATTAAAATAATTTTAAATGATACATTCTTATCACTACAAATTAATTCAGAATAATCTAGGATGGTGAGATGAGTGTGGGAAGCTTGTCAGGGTATAGATGAAACAAGATAGACAAAGTCTAACAATTATTAAAACCAGATGAATTGCATTTAAGAGTTCATTATGCCCGTCTATTTTGTATATACTTAATTATTTACATAATAATTTTTTTAAATTTATTGATGCATATGTCTGGTCAGCAATGTTTTCAGTTCTTGGTGTGCTTTTGCTGACAAGATACACCCCTAGCCAGAAGCAGAGTTTATTGAGCAAAAGTAAGATATATCCACCGCAGACAGTGAACAGGCCCCTGTGGCTACAGGAGGCCCTGATTGTTAGCTATAATTTTATTTTATATTCTCTGGGTTGGAGCCTTCTTGGCATACGTGGCTCGTGCCCCACCTATCACCTTGATAGACAGCAGTTAGTTATATAATCTGAGTCTTTCTGCACAGGCAAATTGCCTTTGAGCCTCTCTGAAAGCCTACTCTGGGGCAAAAATACAATATAGATTTATGCTAATGATATGATAATTGCCATGAAGTTTACTTTTGATCACCTTCCAGATCCAGCTGCACCTTGCTTACTTTGCTTGGCTTTTTGGGAATTCCTTTCCTCTGGGAATCCCCCGCTTCTTTGCAGTTCATATGCTGAGTTCTGATTGGCAATGCCCTCCCTCTCCCTCTGTGGTGGTTATTTGAGACAGGTACTTGTTTCATATCCCTGTAAGGACTAAAAGGGCCTCACTAAGTTCCTAAGATATATAGCAACACAATCCCACCACCTTTGTTGTATAGATACATCAAGTAACATTTTGACTAGAATTGTGTAGAATTATGACTTGGCATATAATGTAGATATATCATTTGGTAAAAAATGTTGACTTGGCTGGATAGCAGTTTTGTAGGAAGCTGTAATTGTTTTCTCTCCTCTTTCCAGCCTTCCACTGTTTGTTTAATGGACATAACTTATTTCTTTTTTCATCCTGTGTAAGCACACCCTATATGAACAATGTATTTTCCCACAGATTAAACTTTCAAAATTTCATTAAGATTTTCATTGTTAATATGCTTTTAGTTTACTGTCAAGGTTTGAAAAATTCCAATCAAATGTTAATTGCATAAGACCATCCTGAGTGTGAAACAGCTTTTATGCATATTTCATTAAATCTTGAAGAATACTTTGTCTTGCAAAAATCAATTTTAGAAACTTCTGCCAACATTGATATTAGGAGGGAAAGTGGAGATATTTGGTAGAAAAGGTGACCTGTGACCTCTCAAACATTTCCTAGAAGTTTGCAAATTTGCTTTGTAATAGAGTATGTCTCTACTCTAAGGAATGGAATGAGTATGTTCATGCTAAGGAAGGGTATGTAGTAAAGAATCATGTGAGTTTTTGATAGGGATACCCTCATCTCCTGCTCAGTATGAGAATTCTCAGACTGATGGTTTGAGTAAGTAGTGTTCCTGTATGAGGCGATGCAAAAATCACAATTAGTGCAATCTTAAATGCAAAAGAATTGGAAGGGGAGATAATAAGACCAAAACTAAACAAAATCAAAATCGGAACCTAGAAGGTGGTCATTTGTTTTGACATAAAAATCGATTTTATTTCATATTGGTAATTTAGATAGAAGCTTTCTTTTCATTGGTCTTGGTTTTTCTTTACTTAAAAGGTATGTGAAAACCTAAGCTGCCTATAAATTGTTATAACTGCTTTTCTTTCAGGTAGAGAGTTGCTAAGTTACTTAATGTTCTTTTATTTTCTTGTATTATCAGTATAATATTTGATTTCAAACAACTCTCAAACTGAAACAAATAATTATGTAAATGAAAAATTAGAACTTTCAACCCTTCAAGAAATCCTTCACAAGTTTAATTGCAACAAGATGCCACAAAAAAATCAGTTCATTCCAGAATAGTTCACCATCTCCTAACAAATGGAGGCCCTGGATTTATTACAGATCTATAGATACATTGTCACTTGGTAGGTGGTATTTTTAATGGCCTTGAGAGATATAGTGAAAAATTAGATGAACCCAATATTCAACGGCAGAGGCATTAGTACTGCAATACAGATGGGGAATAAAAGTTTCTCTAGCTTCAAAAAGTTAATGAGCATCGATATGTGCAAGACTCTGTAAAGAGGGCAGATCATTTTATTTCCTGGGAGCTTAGTTTGGTGCCAAAAAAGGAGTTTTATGTGCTGAGTTGACTAGTACAATCTTTCAGGTACGGTATTTTCTGCACACTATGGAAAAACATCAGACGATTTATTTTCAGGAAGACTTCCAAATGCTGCAGCATTAGCAAAGATTGAACAAGAGGCAGTGTGATCTTAAGTAAACCTCCCATCTTTCTAAAGATGTTTGTGTTGGGAGAAATGATCTTTGAAAGTGTTTGCTTGGAAATGTCATGAGCACAGACACAATTACCAGACATGGTGGTGCTGCACATTGGGAAAGGCTTGAAAAAATAAAAACTGAGCAAACTGAGAACACAGGATGATGGGGGTATCCCTTCATTGTTAACAGAAAACTGTTGGTTCAAGTTGGAGGTATGCTATAATTTGAATTGAAATGATGGAACTTGCTGCTATAAAAGAGAAAATTAAGGTAAATCTTTTATGCAGACTTTCTATTTCTTTTAGAAATTAAATTTAAAGTATCCCACTTGAAGAGTCAGAAAAGTACTAGTGTCTTAATTTTCTGTTTCAGAGTTGTAAAGAGTAGATTATTTTCCCCTCTATGTACTTTAGTGTATGTTGTAAGAGGCCTCTCTATTCTTCTGTTATTAGAAATTAAGAGTTTATTTTGAACTTTGGAACTCATGCCATATTTTAATTAGTTATTCTCTTAAAAGAGGAAAATAACTAAAGAAAGAACAACCTATGGTTATTTCATATTTTGTGTAACTTTCTCCATAACATGGCATTCTACTTACAATGGTTGGCAATTAGATCTAATTAATATTAAATATGAAAAACAAACATTGTTTAAGAAAGAACCATTTAAATAGACATTTTCTTTCATTTTCTCACTTTTCCAGTGGATTTATTTATGTTTTTCACTGTAATCCCCACGTTATAGTTTAAGAAAAAAATTAAGACAAAATAAGTTAAAATATATATGAAAGGTCGATCAGTAAAATTTATAAGTGACAGAACCTTGAAGAAGAACGAGAAGTTCTCACATGCCATAAGCAATTCATTTTTAAATATCCACAACAAAACCATTAATCATCATTACATGTATTATTTGCCAGTGTCTAATGAAAAGTTTTCAGTTAGCAGAAACATTTCTTGAGTTCACCTGGCACAGTTACTATTTTGGAAAATTGCAACCCTGTTTTTCTTGTTCTAATTAGTGTTCCTGAAAGAGTCATTCAGCAAAAATTTTAATAATCTGTTCTCTGAATATTTAAAGACACTTATCCACAAAATGGAAAACTACCATTAAAGCACAATTAGTGAAGGAGAATCAGGTTTAGTATAACCATTGTCTAATTGGTTTAGCAGTCTTTCTTTAGACAGGTAGATTTATGTGATTAGCAAAACAATATTAAAGAAACAATACTTACTAGAACTCTGTGCAATTAAAAGGGTTTAGTTTGGCTACAAAATACATTAGTATAGTAATCCAAGCCTTTGTATGTAAACGCTAATAAAACAACTACATAAAAAACAAGACTTTGAATATTTCTACATAAAGGAAAATGCTCTAAAAATCCATAAAATTATGATCAAAATACTGTGTTGGAACAAACACAGTATCAAGCAAACTAATCGAAATATATCAATTTACAATTTCTAAGAATTTCTTACTACCAAATCTTTTGTGTGGTATCCTTCATTCTGTACCTAGAACATCTCAGAATCTGGCAAAGTCAGTATAATTGTGGTGTGTTAATCTCAGTAGGAGAGATGACTAATGGCTTAAGGGAGGAGTACTAATATCAACCCACTTCATCCATACAATGTCAGTTTGAATGCAGTTTCAACTAAATACAAGACTTAAATCCCTTCAACAAACATTGTCTATTTTTAAAAGTAATCTGAAATGGTAGCACAATATCAACCTCCATGGTTGACTGATTCTTTACAACTCTTTAAGTTGACCTAATCTCATGGACTTGACATGCACCACATGTACATATCAATACCATAGGCCTAGTCTCTTATGTTGACCAATTTGTTACAGTCTCTTGTGTGGTCAAATTACAGAAGTTCTATTCTTGCATACATTGTGCAAATGTTAAATAATAATAATCAATTTTCTACTACATTTAGAATATTAAGAAGAATTGTAGTTTCTGATTTACTCACAAAATTGTAATCTTTCTTGTGTGCTTGCTAATGTAGAAAGAGAGAATTACTTATCAGGTTGTGCAGATAGGGCACATACATTGCCATTTGTATTATGACATCAAAGGAGAAATTCAAGTAAGCACAATAAAAAATATAAAGTTTACACTGCCTTGTTCTAGACAGTAGTTAAGCCTTTTACAAACATTGATAAAATACCAGGATAAATTTAAAAAGAGTGAAGGCAATTAGAAGTAATTGCCAACCATTGTAAGTAGAATGCCATGTTATGGAGAAAGCTACACAAAATATGAAATAACCATAAGGAATCAGGGTGGGCAGGATTTTAAAGTGAAGCCAGAGATGAAATTAACATATTTAGTGAATGTAATGTTCCCAAGACCATCTTCTAAGAGAGCAGCTGAATTTCATTCACCCTTTTTGTAGGGATAAAACTGATAATTTGTTACATACCCCTCCATTTTTACCAACTCTGGTTTTACTCAAAGTAAAGGATGCTTTGTGGAAACAATATCAAATAAGAATCAACTACCCCAGCCTTATTCCTCATACTAAGTTTCAACGTTTTCTTGAGGGGAATTGGAGGGAATTCTTGTGATTGCCTATCATTTTAAACAACCTGTTTAAGTCACTAGCTTTTGATCCATCAACCTGAGTATTCTACTGTACAACATATGTCAGAAGAGTACTTAGCTCAATCACTCTACTCTGCTCCTCCTCCCCACAACCGAGATAACTTATCTGAATTAGAAGTAGAGGATGAGATTCCTAAATATTAATGGCAACTTGGAATGTTTCCAACAATCCTAAAAAATGTCTAGATATTTCTCTTTCCCCAATGCACATATAAATGGTTTGGATGAGACCCTGTACAAGGATAAGATAAATAATTACTATCCACAATTGTCACGGTGATGCAGGGTTTTTACAACTGAGGATCCAACCTGTCTTTCAGTTATGTTCTTTGGATAAAAACTTATGCATTATTTTATGTATTTATTTCTTTAATTATTTGCTTCATCACACTACTACGGTCTGAATGTGGCACTCTGTAACTCATATGTTGAAACTTAATGTGAAATTTAGTTGCCAGTATTAAGAGATAGAACCTTAACTTATGAAGGCAGAGTCTTCAGTGAATGAAATTAGTCACCTTCTAAGGGATAGTCAAGGGAATGGTTCACCCTTTCTGCCATGCAAGGATGCAGCAACAAGGTACAATATATGGAGCACAGAGTGACCCTTTACTGAACATCAAATCTGCTGCCACTCTGGTCTGGATTTTCCAGCCTCCAGAAGCATAAGAAATAAATTTCTAGTATTTGTAAATTGTTGTCTAAGGGATTTTTTTATAACATCATTTAAAGTGGAATAAAACATATATCATTTTTGGATAACCTTCGCTATTCCCCACCATATTCAATAACCACGGCCATAACCTCAAGTCTTTGGAGCTGCAATTGTGGTATCTTTATGTGTCATAGTAATTGTTCTACCTTGATTACGACAGTTAGGCTCTGCTATATAGGCTTCTATTATTTCATAATTCTTTATGTCTTTTACTAGCAGTAAGCCCAATAATATGACATCTTGTTGTACCTGAAATCATCTACATAGAGAGCGGGAGCCACTGTGGGGCCACGTAATGCTTGCATTCCTCTCACTATGTCACTCTTATAAATGGATGAACGTCAAGGTCCTCACACAGAGTACACATTTCCGATAAACTCTCTAGTTTCACTTATTTAGCATGTTTGCTTCCTTGAACTTTTTAACCCCTTCTACTACCACCAACTAGGGTTATTCTGATATTTCAATTTTGCTTACAGTAGAATATTTCTTTCTCCAAAATTCTGAGAGCTATTCTCACAGGGTGTTAACACTAAATACACAGGTCTTTGCCAAGTACTTAATCTTCACCAGAAGGTCAAGGGGAGTACTTCAAAAATGACCGTAGTGATCTTTAGCAATGAGGTATGTAGCTCTTACTTGTCCTTCTGTGTGTGTGTGTGTGTGCATATAATTTTTCAAATTCCTGTCAATGGAAATTTAGACTTCCTGTAAGTGGTTACCTTTTAGTTAGACTACATATTTCTCCTGAATTTATTTACTCTTGAGCCAAATAGACTATTTTTTTTATAGCTTAAAGTCTATCTAGGATTTCACTCTCATGTTACTAGAGTATATTATCAACTGATTTTTTCATAAGGATCACTCTATATAGCTATATCTTTTATGAAGAAATTATTTGATATATATATATGACCTATATACAAATAATATATTTTAGTGACTAAATTACCTGATATATATTATATATACATATCTTATCTAGAGAAATTATTTAAGAATTCATATACAAAATATATTAATGTGCTAAATATGTGTTTTAATAAGTGTCTAAAATGTATTTATTTTTCTACATATTCAGTTAATAACTTTGCTGGTAAAGATACAGTATTCCCCTCTTATGCATGGTTTTGATCTTCATGGTTTCAGTAACCCATGGTATAGTGTAAGATATATTGAGAGAGAGATCATATTCATATTAACTTTTATTATGGGATATTGTTGTAAATGTTCTATTTTATTTTTAGTTATTGTTGTGAAGCTCTTACTTTGCATAATCTGTAAATTAGACTTTATCATATGTTAGTATGAATAAGAAAATATATAGTATCTGTAGAGTTCAATACTGTCCATGAGCTTAGGTGTCCACTGGGGGCCTTGGAATCTTTCTCCAAGAATAAGGTGGCCCTATTGGATAATATTTTCTCTCAGGGCACAGAATTTATAGCTGTTTTTGTTTTTAGTCTACTGTCCACAAATTTAATACTGCTGTTATCACTTACATTGTATTCTTCATTTTGCATCATTAAGTACTAATTTCCATGCAAAATTTTGAAGATACAGGAAGTTCTTCTTCTTTGATAACATTTTTTAATTTTTGCTGAGATGATTTTTGCCTACATTTTCTCTTCTATTTATTGCACATATATTAGCTGGATGTCATATTCCTAAATAGTTCTTACATTTCTAATTTTATCTCATTTTTTTCCCAAATCTTTGTCTTTTGGTTGCATGTTCTTAGAAATATTGTCTATTTCTAATACAGAGAGTGAATCTGTTATTTCTAAGCATTTTAAATATGTTCTCAAAAGAGCATTTTATGATTTTGTTAGTTCTTGGCAATTTGATAGGAATTTACTCTTGATTTTGTCTTTTGGGATTCATTTTACCACTTATTTCTATGTTTTTAAATTTATTTTTTATTCCAAGAGGTTTCTTCATATGAATATTAATTTTGGCATATCTATTTTATGTTTTGTGAAGTATTTTTTTAAACTTTATTGAAAATAATATGCAGCTACAATATTTATGTAACATGGCTCACACTTCCAGGGTAAAGTTCCATTTGTAGAAGACCCCGTCACCCAGGGAGTGTGTTATGTACTCTCACAATGTGCCCATTAGGTGAGACCCTGCTTCATTCCCTCCCCCCTTCTGCCATACATCCTTCGCTTTCCTTCTCCTACTTCCCTCTACCCCTATTTGGAATATAATAGCATTTTATTGTTCTTATGAACATGTGATTGTTTATGTATTTATTTCATATTAGTATGGAGTACATTGGATATTTATATTCCCATTCTGTTGATACTTTACTAAGAAGAATCGTCAAAGTAAATGTAAAAGATGTAAAGTCTCCATCGCTTTTAATGGCTAAGTAATATTCCATGGTATACATAATACCACAGTTTATTGATCCATTCATGGGTTGATGGGCACTTAGGTTTCTTCTACAACTTGGCAATTATGAATTGAGCTGCAATAAACATTCCAGCGCAAATTTCTTTGTGGTAAAATGATTTTGTTCTTCTGGGTAGATACCTAATAATGGAATTGCAGAGTCACCGGAAGGTCTACTATTAGAACTTTGAGGATTCTTCAGACTTCTCTCCAAAAAGGCTGTATTAGTTTGCAATTCCACCAGCAGAGTGAAAGTGTTCCTTCAACTTTTGTGACGTTTTGATCTGACTTCTCTGTTGTATAAGTGGATCTTCTCCCTCATCAGCATTGTAAGAGAATGAGAAGGATAGCACAGACCATATGTGTCTGAAGCTGGAGCATGTTGATAACCTGATGAGCTTCAAATTTAGAATATAAAAGAGACTTATCCTGCAAGGTAAACTGAAATTTTAGAATTAGAAAATTTTTCTTTAGGAAGCCAACATTACTGATAGATGGTTGTGTGTGTGTGTTTTTCTCTCTCCAGGATATTTATTCAATTTATTTAGTGATCATCCTATTAACTTTGGTTTGGTGTCAATGTTAACCTTAGATATTTTATACTTGCCCTGTTTTCTCAAGCCTTCCTTCAGTACACCCTGAGTCTAATTAAAGTTTGCAGCAATTCCTTCTAGAGATCATATTAAATAATTTTCATCTACTCTGTTAACACTCAAATTAATTATCATTCTGATATGTGGATGAAGGAACTAAGGCTTACTTAATAAGATTGAATAAATTTTCTGTGACAACTTAAGTTTATATATGAAAGTAATGAATCAAAAAACTGTACTTTTTATCGCTAGGAAGTAAATTCATCATCCCTTTCCCACTATAGACTTTTTGTCACAGCTGTTTCCATATGTATATATCCATATTATGTTTCCTTTCCAAACTAATTATGCTAGTTTGAAATATGATTGATAGTTTATTGACAAATGACTTTAGTTGAGAGTTTGAAATTTTGTGTATTGCTGCTTGGAAAAATAATTCCAGAAGGGCCATACCTGTGGCTTAAAGCAGTGGGGCACTGGCCCCATATACTGGAGGTTTGGGGTTCAGATCCAGCCCCGGCTGAAAACTCCAAAAACAAACAAACAAAAATTTCAAAATAATTTTGTTTATGTTACATTAAGTTGAGCAATATAGGTTCCTGATAGATTTAATAGTATATCTACTGGTAATGGTTAAATTTTTTTGTTTTTGAGACAGAGTCTGGCTCTGTCAAGTAGATGAGACTGTCATGGCCTCAGCCTAGCTCACGGCAACTTCAAATTCCTGGGGCACAAGCAATCCTCCTGCCTCATCCTCTCTAGTAGCCGAGAGTACAGAAATGTGCCACCACATCCATCTAATTTTTCTATTTTTTTTATTTTTTTATTTTTAGTGGAGTAAGGGTCTTGGTTTGCTCATGCTCAGGTCTTCAGCACCGAACTTCAAGAGATCCTCCTGCCTCAGCCTTCTAGAGTGCTGGAATTATAGGCAATAACCACCACAACTGGCCAATGATTTGTTTTTGAAAATAAAAATCCTGTGTTTGTATGTACACATTCTCAGACTTAAGGCAAAATGGAGATAATATGGAATGTATACATGGTCTTTCACCCTATCCTCTTACTAACTTTCTCAATTTTCATAAAAGAGTGTGTATTTTTATAATACCATCATATCTAATTGTGAACATGAGATAGATTTCAACCAAAAAGCTGTAGAGAAGAGCTACACTCCAGACATTAGCCAGGGGGGATAATTTCAATCTTACAACCATTCAATGTTTATCAAAAGCTTATTTCAAAGAAACAATATGTGTAGAAGATTGCCTGAAGGGTGAAAAAATTCTTATATTCCTCTGGTTTATACAAAATGTTCCTTTAAGTTTTCAGTCTTTCAGGGTGGTGAATCTTATTGTTCCTATAGTACACATCCTTTGATCAAATTATGATTTCTTGAGGTATTACCAACTCATGTAAGAAACCCTAAGTGATATTGTCAGTTGGTTAGCTAGGAATAGCTCTCATGGGAAGGAGCACAAGGTGGGGTCCCAGGCTTCCATCTCGTTGCCATCCACTTTAATTTTGTCTCCAGTGATTACTTACACTTGGAGAGGAAAGAACAACCTACCAACCTACGATCAGAGCTTAGTGTGCCAACTGCAAAAAGATGTAGAAAACCCTGTAGCCTAGCAATAGGTGTAATAGAGTCGTAAAGGTGGCATAAAACACCCTTAAGATTATTACCTCATTACCTTAATGATATAATACTGATTATTACTAGTTCACACCTCACAATGGGCTCTCAGAGAGGCTCATGGGGGTCTATGTTCACAGTATGACTCAGGTTTCAAGATGACCTCTGAACCAGGAGGCTGTTCTGTTACAGGAAGTATAAAAGAGAAATGGCAGCTATGACCCATGCCTTTTCTTTCTTATGACAATGACAGCTCCTTTCCTGCCCATGGAGAAGGTATCCTGCTTTGTAAACTTTCTTACTCCATAAACCTACATTTCTCTTTTTCAATAAACTATATTTTGGGAGTCTGGTCATTTTTCAACCAAGAATTCTCCAAGAACTGAGGAGATAGACTGCTACCCAAAACCTTGACATTTTAGGTGAAAGGCAGTTGCCTTGAAACCTGAGAGTATTAGGTCATTGTATTTTCAATTGAGATAATTTTAATTACAACATAGAATTTTTTTTATATTTAAAAAATTTTTTTAAATAAAAATTTGAGGATCAAGAAAAATTGTGCCATGACCAAGCATTTACCTGTTTGTAAATTTGTTCACATGATAAGTTGTGTAATATTGTAGGTTGGTTGTTCTACAAAGCTAATATTATAGCTGGAATTTCTCTTTCTCTCTGTCAGTCTCAGAGTGTAAGAATGAACCCTTGGACTATGCGAGTAAGAGAAAGGACAGATTTTATTGAAAGATTAAAAGATAAGGGCTGACTAGAGAAAGTCACGACCGTCAGCAAGCCAAAGGGTGAAACCTGGGTGGGAAGCCCATGTGGGCTTCTGTCTAGGAGTTGATACCGTATCATTATTTTCACAGAACTGTTTGCTATCATGGTTACATATTCAACTTTTTTCATACCCTTGCCTACTTTGCTTTTTTGTTTTCATACTTTCTGTTCTTATATTATTTGATCTAATTGCTTAAATCTTAAATGACACCTTAAAAAACTTCTGAGAGAAGGAAAAACAAGTAAGCAAATCCATTCAGTAGTTGGATGAATTCAGAGTACAATTTTAGTAAATATTTAACATTGTTTTCTAGCAGTCAATAGAAAAGTCTAAGGTGATTAGTTTTGAATTCACCATGACCTTATGCAAAAGCAAATACACTGCTCTGGAGAAGTGTGATTATTTCTGAGAACAATAAAATATTGAACGAGACACTTCTTAACACGAAAACTGTGTAATTTAATAAAAGCCTCTTCATCACAGTATGACACTGAGAAAATTTTAAAACTATTTTTTTTAAATAATGGCTGATAGTATATCAACTAAACATTATTTATAAAAATCAACTTTTTTAAGAAAGTGGAATTTGGTCAAGGAGAACAATAATTTATTCAAGTAATAATTCCTTTTACCCCTTAGGTACTGTGGAACATCCATAATTGACTCCCTTCTGCATTGCTATCTCCTTAAGTTGAACCACTTTTCATAGACCAGACATGCACCAAATTTACATATACATACACTAGGTCTTGTTCCTTATGTTGACCACCTCTGTATATTTACCAGTTTGCTACACTCCTGTGGTTGGTCAATTTACAGAGGTTCCACTGTATTTGCCCATTCTACGGTCCAGTAATATATTTACATTGAATCATATGAGAATTGTGAGAATTATGCAGGTAGTTTTTTTTTTTTTGCACAAAGATACTCTCATAAACTGACCTATTAAAATTAGTGAATAAATCAAACTAAGTAAATAAGAAATCATATGTTCCATGTGTAGCTTAACATCATGCTAGATATATAGCAAGCAAGTGCTTATTGTTTATTGTTTAAATATTTTTCAGAGTGAATCAATTTAATAATACTAAAATAGCTTAATTATTTAAAACAATTTTGGCAGATAATAACCCATTGCTGATTAATAGGATATTCATAACATGATACTGCACAAGGCTGTCACTAACATACACATAATATTTTCCAATTACATTCTTAATAGACGTGTTATTGCCTGCTTTTCCTTAATTAATAAAGCAATGCACACAATCTCAGTGACTGCTGAATGAGCTAACTGTGAGGCAAGGGAAAGGGAAAACGAAGGTATGTACCAAAATTCTTGCCTTAATGTATTTTATTCAAATTTAAACAACCACTCCTCTGTGAATAATGCAGTTTTAATATAATTGTAGGCAACACTCCTCTGTGAATAATGCAGTTTTAATATAATTGTAGGCATATTTTACAAACATGCTTAATGTAAAAAAAAACACTTATTGAGTGCTCTTCATAATCAATAATTAGTACAACTTTATTGAATATTACACACATTTTTCTAATAGTGCTTAGATGTGGAAAAAGCTGCAGCTTTAATCTCAGAATAGAGTGAATAAAGAGTCAAGAATTCTATTTTTATATGTTTTGATTATATGCTTTAAGAATTGAAGAAAGACACTAGCTGAATTTTTTTAGCTCTACTTTTTATGTATGACTTTATTAATATTTTCAAGTTGGATTAGTTCTTCTTTTATGATAAAAGAGTGAAACAACTCTGAAAACCTTCACTGAACCAAGTCTTCCAGAATATTTCTTTCTAAGACCAGATGAATGTTGGGATAGGTTAGAATATAAATATTTACAGAAGGTTTTCTGAACATTTGTGTTGACAATTATTAGATTAAATTAAAAAGCAAACAAAAGCATATAGAAGAATGAAGAATTTTATATTGACTTGGTTATGGTTTCTTGAAGATATGCACTATAGTTTTACAGAAGAAATTCTTAAAATATTTTAAACTATTTATGGGTAAGAAAACATAATTAAACTATTCATTTGCGTGAGTAGAATCAAATTCAAGTCTGTGGACTAAACTAATCAATACATAGGATCAATGATAACATTACATGCAGTACCAGAGATGGATATCAGATTATAATCATTTGAATTGCTCAACTTTGGGATCATATACAGTTTTCTTACACTCCCTGGTTTAGACCAGTGTATCTGCTTTACAGTAAACATGCAAACTATATAATACAAATGTTACCATTATAAGCTGACAGAATTGGTGCAGAATAGATTGTTTTATCTGTATTTTCTCAATGAAGAATGTATTTTTCTTGCTATGAAGCTTATTTGCTGTCCCAATTAACAAAAGTTTAATTATTCCATTTGGAATGATATGTGACAGAAATAACAAAAAAAAAATCTATTTATCAAAGCCATGAAAACTTAAATCTTACTGAATATGCAGAATGCAAGGGTATATTTCAAAATAACTAAGAGGGCTCAGCGCCTGTGGCTCAACGAGCTAAGGCACCAGCCCCGTATACCTGAGCTGGTGGTTCGAATCCAGCCCGGCCAGCCAAACAATGACGGCTGCAACCAAAAAATGGCCGACGTTGTGTTGGGCGCCTGTGGTCCCAGCTACTTGGGAGGCAGAGGCAGGAGACTCGCTTGAGCGGAGGAGTTGGAGGTTGCTGTGAGCTGTGATGCTTCAGCACTCTACCCAGGGTGACAGCTTGAGGCTCTGTCTCCAATAAATAAATAAATAAATAAGAGTAAATTTCAAATGTCTTACCACAAAAACTAAGAAAGTTAGGTGATGGATATGTTAATCAGTTTGATTTAAGCATTCCACACTGTATATCAAATAATCACACTGTACCCCATAAATGTATACAGGTATGATTTTAATTAAAAATTAAACAAACAAATAAAATAAATTTATTAACTAAAGGGGAGAGTGACTTACCTGGGCAGTGCAGAGATGGCATCTGCACACAGGCTCAGTTAGAGATCGTTTTCATATGGACCACTGAGGTTGGCACAGTCCACAGGCTGCCAGTCAGCTTAGGGTCTTTCAGTGAGAACTTCTCACGGGTGGGCTAGTCATATCCTTTGTGTCTTTGCCTTAAGGACAAAATGGGAGAGGGTAAAAGGGTTTGCGTGTGGCTTCATTAGGACCCCCAACAGCATCTCCTGGGCTATTGGTAAACGTGAGCTAGCAAGGTGATGTGTCAAGAACCAAGGTCAGGATGAAGACCATTGGAGTTAGGTAATAAGAGAGACATGAACCGACAGAGTCTGAGCCTTTGCTGAGGATTGGGGGCAGAGAAATAAGAAGAGCCTTAGATGTCTGAGTAGGAAGTGCCCTGGGCTGCATGAGGCCCTTCCCAGACAGAGCTGACTTCTTTGGGAGGCACCGCTGGCCCGGTGCACACAGCCCACAGAATACTTTGGGGCCTGTAAGAATATTTTAATTTTCTTTAAAATCAGAAAGGAAAATGAATATGAAAATAAATAATATATAATGATGAATCCTGAAAACAAAAAAAGGATCAGGTAAAATATCATGTTGAGAGAAGGATCAACACTTTACAATGGATTAAATAATTTAAAATACAGAAAATAATTACAAAAATAATTAGCATAATAATATTTAAACATAATTTATTTATTAGACGAATACCACGTATCAAGGACAACTATCAAACAACTACAAGGAATCCCCTCTAAAATCCTAGCATTAGAGAATACTCTTGCAACCATACTGAAAATAAGGATACTTCGTGTAGACATGTTTTAGTTTCTGGTGTTGGAAAAGCTATCAGCAAATACTTGCCATAATAACTTATTTATTCTTTTGTCAATTTCATAAATATTGAAAATGATCACAGAAAATTTTCCACTTTACGTGACCTTCTTAAAAACTCTGTAATAATATCATCATTTTACATGCAGCTAATAAAACTCTTTCATAGCTATACTAAAAATAATTTTTACCATATTATTCAACACTGGAAATGTTGATTTTAATTTCTTAAAAGACTATTTAATCAAATACTAGAATTTTTTCCTCCTACAGGGTTCATGTTTCTAGTTTTTGGAAGATGAACTTGCAAATACCTCCAAGCTAGAATTATTTTATATTAGCAAACCAAATGAAGTTAAAATCATATTCAAATAATTAGGGTTTCATTTATATGATACATCTTATAATTTGATAAGAATGTGATTTTTATTGAATGATGACCAGAAAAAATAATGGAAGCAATTCTGCCAAAAATATGTATGCCTCATTATATTGTAGCATTCTGATTAAGATTATATGATTCATATTTGATATTTATCAACCATAAATGATTTTCTTAACTTTTAAGGGAATTTTTACATTCATAAGAACAATTCAAATAATTCTTTTTCACTGAGATAATAAAATTAAAAAAATAAAATTGATTTGCTATTTAATGCTCTCATATTTAATATTTTGCTTGATCTTGAAACTGCTTAGTAAATGTTCATTTCTGACAAAATTACTGGCTCAGTTGCCAGTATGCTCCATAAAATAATAAAATATAGATGAAGTAATATTTAAGTATCTGTATCTATTATGGAGAATTGCCTTCTGGAGTCATGCATTATTAAAAGTTTCTAACAAGTTATAATGGATGTAAGATAATAGAATATCATGTATAATGAGTGATTTAAAAGATCATCTCATTGTGCTTGTCAATGGTTTTAAATGTAGATAATAGGGAAGTATAAAAAATATTAGCTACAAAGTTTCTTGTGTATCTAAGCTGTTAAAAGTTACTCAGAAATTTTTTCTCATGTATATTTTAATGAAATGAATAACTTTTAAAACATAATCAACTTAGGACATTTGTCATTCCTTAATAGTACCTGCATAACCACTTGGTCATCTGAAAGATTTTTTTTTTAGTTCAATATAATTTTACATAAAAAAATAAAAACCATTTTGTTAGCAACCAAATTGTAGTGAACACATTGGTTTTAAACACAGGCATACTTTACCCTGGGGTATCCAACCACGGCCTACAGCTGGCTATGAATGCTTATCTAAGAGTTGTCTTGAGTCCCACATTAAAACACACAAACACTTAACAAAAGCTGATGGGAAAAGAAAGAAAAGGTCCGTGCATAACTTTCATGATATCCACCACCAGTGATAGGCATTCATAGTCAGCTGCAGGCTGCAGGGGATACCTGTGTGTTTCTTAGAAAATGAAGGTTTACCATAGCCCTGCACCGCCCAGCAAGTCTGACCGTATCATTTTTCCTAACAACAGGAGCGTACTTTGTTTCTATGAGTCTCATTTTGGTCACAATACTACACAATTTTATCATGATCATATCTTTTATGGTTGATGTTACTATTGTAATTGCTTTGGGGTGCCACAAACCACACTATGTAAGAATGCAAACCTAATCAATAGATATTGCATCTGTTCGGACTGCTTCCCCTACAGTTCTTTGCCTCTCTTGCTTTTCCCTGGACTTCCCTATACCCTGAGACACTACAGTATTGAAACAAGGTCAATTAATACCCCTACATGACCCTCTAAGTGTTCAAGTGAAAGAAGAGTTGTGCATCTCTCGCTTTAAATCAAAAGCTAGGAAGGATGAAACTTAGTCAGCAAAGTGCATCAAAAGCCACAACAGGTCAAAAGCTTGTGAATGCAAGTTCTTAAAGAAAATTTAAAGGGCTACTTTGGTGAATGTACAAATAGAAGAAAGCAAGATAGCCTTAATGCTGACGCAGAGAAGGTTTTAGTGGTCTGGATAGAGGATCAAATCAGTCACAATATTCCCTCAAGACAAAGTGTAACTCGAAGCAAGGCCCTAACTTTCTTCAGTCCTATTAAGGCTGAGAGAGGTGAAGATGTTCCAGAAGAAAAGTTTGAAGCTTGCAGATGTATCTTCACGAGGTTTAGAGAAAGAAACAGTCTCTATCATGCAAAACTGAAAGGTGAGGCAACAGTACTGATAGAGAAGCTTCAGCAACTTATGCAGAAGTTCTAGCTAAGATAATTGAGTAAGGTAGCTACACTGAACAACAGATTTCAAAGGAGAGAAAATAGCCTGACACAGGAAGATGTCATCTGAGATCTAGGATATTCACAGCTGGAGAGGAGAATTCAAGGCCTGGTTGTAAAGGTCAAAAGATAAGCTTACTGTCTTGTGAGGGGCTAATGTGCTTGATGACTTTAATTTGAAGCCAGAATTCACTTGCCATCTTTTGTCCAAGGACCCTTCAGAAATACACTATATCTACTCAGCCTGTCTCTACAAGCCTAATTGACAACACAACTGTCAAACTGAAAGGTTTACTGAATACTTTAAGCCCACTGTGAAGACTTCCTCGTCAGACAAAAAGATTTCCTCCAAAATATTATGGCTCATTGGTAATGCACTTGGGCACCCAAAAAGGTCTTGTGGCGGTACCTAAGCATATTTAAGTGTTTCCACGCCTGCTAACACAGCATTCATTTTGCAGGCCTTCAAGTCTTCTTACTTATGTGTTATAATTGTATGTGTGTAATTGCTATAGATGGGGATTCCTCTGATGGATCTGGGCAAGGAATTGAAAAACTTCTGGAAAGGATAAACCATTCTAGATGTCATTAAAAACATTTGTGATTTATAGAAGGAGGCCAAAGAATCAACATTAATGGGCATTTGTTTATGATTCTAGCCCTCATAAACAACTTGAAGGGTTCAAAGACCAGTGGAGAACATAAATACAGATGTTGTAGAAATAGCAAGAGAAATAGAATTAGAAATAGAGGCTGTAGATGTGACTGAATTGCTGTAAAATCATCAGAAAATTAGAAAGGATGAGGTTAAGTTATTAAAGATGAGTAAGAGGAACTTAATCCTTGTGAGGACGCCATCAATGTTGGAATGACCCAGAAGGATTTAGAATAGTTTATAAGCATTGTTTTTAAAGTAGAAGCAGGTTTTGAGAGAAATGACTGTAATTTTGAAAGAAGTTCTACTATGGCTAAAATTTTATAAAACACTGTTGCATGCTACAGAGAAATCTTTTATGAAAGGGAAGTTCAATACATGCAGCACTCATCATTACTGTCTTATTTTGGGAAATTGCCACAGCAACCCCAAATTTCAATGACCACCACACTGACCTGTTTGCAGCCATCACAACCCTTTACCAGCAAAACAGCTGGACTTACTAAAGGTTCATTTGAGAGCTTCAACAAGAGCCTGGGTCAAGCAGGAAAATTCTGGAATTTGAAAACAGATGTTTTGAAATAAATCTTTCAAACAAAAATAATGAAAATAGAATTTTAAAACAATAAACAAGGTCTATATGATGTATGTATGGGACACCATAAAATGACAAAATATTGATACACCTGGAGCCCTAAAATATGAAGAGAGCAACAAAGGAATAGAAAATCTACTTAATGAAATAAAGGATGGAAACTGTCGAAGGCTAGGAAGAGTAACGGACATTCAGATGTAGAAAACGTTGGTCTGTCAATTCAGTTTTCAGCAAACTCACCCTAGAAAAAGTCCTACATAACCCGTTGATGAATGTAACTGTGATGTAATCCGGTTGGGAAGCTGTGCACTGATGCCAAACCCTAGTCCATCCTTCAAAACAGTTTTGGAACTTTCTCTGGAATGATCATGAGAGCTATAGTTGCGTGCCACACAACAACAGTGAAAGCAGTGTAAATATCTTAATTAAAAATACTGGTAAAAAATTCTCACCATCCTCTGAATATTGTTTTTTTAGATATAATGCTGCTGTATACTTAATAGACTAGAGTATAGTATAAACACAACTTTTATATGAACTGGGAAACCTAAAAATCCATGACTCACTTTTTGAAGTGTTCTGGAACTGGACTCACATTATCTCCAAGATATATAATTAGGGTGAGATGATATCTCATTATGGCTTTGATGCATATTTATTAAATGAATTTGAGATTTCATTCATTGAATTATTCAGTTTCAGGGTGTCTATTTGGTTCCTTTTATAATATCTATCTCTTTGTCGAATTTCTCAATTATTTTTCTCAGTCCTTTGTATTGTTCATCTGTGTTCTCTTTTATCTCACCAAGCTCCTTTAATAGCATGAAGCTTTTCAAAAGGAGATGGACAAATAGGCAATAAACAGATAAAAGATGCTCATCAGGCAAATGCAAATTAAAGCCACATGATTGCGAATCTTCTTTCTGACATTGTACGAATTTCTTTTTCATTACAATCTGCGTCTGAATAAGTTTTGCGCTCCTTGAGTCCTCGTGTTTCTTATGTCTTTATGTTGCTATTTGCACATCTGGCACAAGGCTCGCTTCTTCCAATTGTTAGAATTGGGATGACTATTTTGTGATTATGTATTCGTGGTGTTGGTTGGGTAGGGCTCCTTGGCTCTCATTCTGGGTATTTGCAATAGTGTAATCTCTGTATGTTCTCCAGCCATACGCAGTGTCCATGGTGTCTGGGATTTCAGGAGTGGCTTCAGCTGCGGTTTTTTTGTTTGGGCTCTCAAATGGTTTTACTGAAGATGAAGACTCCATGTATGGTAATTTATCCTCCAGTCCCTGTAGTTACAGTGGTGGGCTGAGTCTGTCTATCCTTGGGCCCTGGGCAGTGCACATGGCCCTGATTCCCGAGTCCGGGTAGAACCACAGGTAGGCCTCGGTGCAGCTTGCTAGCGTGCTGGCAGCGCCAGCGGTGCCCCGTGTGGTGGGCAGAGTCTTCAAACGCTCGGCCTTCTCCAGATGACATGCACCGTGTTAGGAGCGGCTGAGACAGACCGCATGGGCCAGTCTCCAGGCTTCCAGGTAGCACACGAGGGTGGGTGCACAGACTGACGTTAGCGGCAGTGTGGGCGGGTCCATCCTCAGCCCCAGGAAGCAGACGACTGGTGGTGCATGGGGTGGCATGATCTCAGGACCTCTGGGAAGCATCCTTCAGCACTGGGGCAAACAGTGCGAGGCACAGTCTTGTACCTAGGTCTGCTGTAGTGGGCATGGGCACAGGCCCCAAGAAAGTATTTGTATAACTGTAGCAGTAAAGGTGGTGGGCAGGGAAGACGCATCCTTAGTGTATGTAGAAACATGCAGTGGTCCTGCTGCTGGTCGGGACAGCGTTGTTTGCAGTGGCAGCGATGCCTGGCAGGCAGGGATTAGTCTTTGGGGAGAATGTGCTCTTCTTCTCTTTGTCCCGAGGACAAATTCCTTGGTGTGATGCACTGTTTATGCTACAGTGCTGAGAACCCTGTCAGTTCACTGGGTGCAACTAGTGTACCACAACTGCAGATTTCTGGGTGGACAAAGTGGGATTTCAATGGGCTCAAGGCACGTGGAGGAGATGCCAGGGGCTGCTGGTTCCCAGAGGGGGACGCAGTCTGGTGGGAGTTGGAATCTCAAAACAGTGCTTTGCTTCAGCCGCTCTGAGCCCAGAGGGAGGGATTTGTGACCCTGCGTGTGACCCTCTCTGATGCGGTGCCATCGTGCTCTGCAGGCGTCTCCTCACTGCTCTCAGAGCCCATGAAGGTGGAGGCTCGCTGGAGGGCTAGGATTTCAGGAGTCTCCAGCGGGAATATGAGGACTTACCCGGTACTTGCACTGAGACTTTCTGGGATTCTAATTCTGGTGGAGGTGGCTGCGTCAATTCCCTCTCCGTACATGCCTCGGGTTTTTCCTGATAACTTTCTGTTGAATTCTAGCATTCACTCCTAGAAACATTATATGAACCATGCTTATCTACTTGCTATCTTTTTCTCCCCTTTGTAGAAGGGCTAATGCATGATAGTTCTAGTCAGTCATTGTGAAATATCTCTCTGAATAGAATTTTTCTTGCATCTTAAATTACACACTATAAT
The DNA here is from genome assembly GCA_963573935.1 of Arctocebus calabarensis. Lineage (NCBI taxonomy): Eukaryota > Metazoa > Chordata > Mammalia > Primates > Lorisidae > Arctocebus > Arctocebus calabarensis. Next base: position 24,506 of record CAUYON010143469.1, on the reverse strand, counting down.
AAGGGTTTTTTTTCTTTTGGTTTTTTTTTGGGGGGGTTGCAGTTTTTGGCTGGGACTGGGTTCAAACCCGCCACCTTCCGCATATGGTGCCTGCACCCCACTCTTTTGAGCCACAGGTGCCATCCTATTATAAGGGATTTTATAATTCTCTGACTTAATATTTTGATTTATACGACAAAAATTTTTGTATTAATTAATATAGTTTGAGTTTCTTTTTTACTAAATACTTTCTAAGTACCATTACAACGTCTATGTGAGTTTAGATTATTTTTCCTTGAGAAGATGAAGACATGGGCTGGTGTCTAGCAGCTGCTCCTAGAAACTAGTTAGAAATACAAAATTATGGCTAAACACGGTGGGTTATACTTGAAATTTCAGCACTTTGGGAGGCTGAGGAGGGAGGATTGCCTTGAGTCCAGGAGTTAAGCCTGGGCAATATAGTGCAACAATGTCTCTACAAAAATTAAAACAAAACAAACAAAAACTAGCCAGACGTGGTGGCACATACCTGTAGTACCAGATTCTTAAGAAGTAGGGATGAGGAATAACTTGAGCCAATGAATTTGGGGTTGCAGTGAGCTACTACCAGGCTATTAGAGTTCAACCCGGTTCTCAGAATGAGCCCTGGTACTTCAAAATCACTCATATGCAGATCTCACCCCAAACCTAGTGAATCAGAATCTGCATTTTACAGAGATTCCAAAGTAATTTCTAGAAACATTAATGTCTGAGAAGCACTGATATCGAGAAACTTAAAAGAAAAACTCATTATAATGGATATTTTCATTCTCATTTACATATTGACATCCTAAGGACACTGCATTTATGTGAACTCTAGTTTTGAATGGAGACCTCTGAATGAAAGCAAGAATTTGGCTCCATATTTAGTTTCTAAATCAGTGCTGCTAAAACCTGTTTGTCCTTATAAATCAACTGTTGACTTTTCCACAAAAATGAATATATAGGTTATACTACAGACTGAATGATTAAAACATAATCTTTAGAACGTTATACAGGCATCTATATTTTCAAAAAGCTATAAGGATGGCATGAGTTAAGTCATGTTTTAGGACAGGAAAACAGAAAATACTTGCTAGGAATCTAGATCTCCTGATATTCTTGAATAGAGGCATCCGAATAAATGATGTGAGCAGTATAAAGGAAATTTATGTGGTGAATTCCAGGAAACACTAGACCAAAACATATTTTTCATCTGTTTACCAAAGCTTGAGCAGAAGAAATATAAAATTCAGCTCAGAGCCCATAGCACAGTGCTTACAGTGCCAGCCACATACTTCGAGGCTGGCAGGTTCAAAACCGGCCTGGGCCAACTAAACAACAATGACAGCTGCAAGAAAAAATAGCCTGGCTTTGTGGCCTGTGCCTGTAGTCCCAGCTACTTGGGAGGCTGAGGCTAGAGAATCGCTTAAGCCCTAGAGTTTGAGGCTGCTGTGAGCTGTGATGCCACAGCACTCTACCGAGGGCGACATAATGAGACTCTGTCTCAAAAAAAAAAGAAATACAAAATTCAAGATTTTCAAAATCATTTTATTTGTAACTAGACATGTCAACTTACTAGATAGCTAGATGGATATAATAGTAGATATGCATGAAAGCATGTATTAATGAGTATTTAATGAGGTGAATAATCTATTAAATAATAGTCATTTAAGCATCACCAGTCATCAAAATAGATAATAGCTCTAATATAATAAGTCCTGAAAATTTTGATTAGGTAAGGGTGAAAAAATAGAATCAGATCCATTGAATCATTATAAAACAGGAGACCTTTGATGGCCAGAGGAAGCTTGATGATAGAAAAGTAACAATATCAATGATAAAAAGAAGGTATCAGGTAAAAAACTGAGAGAAGATAAAATATTGCCTGTCCCAAGTTTTCCTTTAAAGCAATTCTTTTGCCCATGTGTGAAATATACAGACTTGGTCTTACAGTTACAAATTGAATTATTTTTCCTTAAAGTTAGAATTCTTTATTGCTTCCTTTAACATAGGTTTTTTTTTCCCAGTGACCTATCATGTAATTTTGTAATCAAACTCAATTTTCTGCTTTTCATGACTACTGGCAGTAATAATGGCAGTGAGTTAAAATTTATTGAATGCTATTATGTTCCAGAAAATGTGCTATAAGTTAATACATGTAAACCTCAACACTCTGCCAAACACATGGTATGTAGTGAATATATGTTATCCACTACTGCTTGTATTACTATTATTACTGCTGCTGCTACTGCTATGACTGTTAATACTTTTTAATCCTTAGAACAACCCTATTAAGGAGGTATGATTTTTATAATATTTTATATATGAAAAACTGATGGAGAGATTAAATAACTTGTAGAAGCTCATTCAAATTTAAGTAGCAATGTCTTCACCCAGAATTGCTTAATCCAAGAGCCTAAGTTTTAAAACATGTATTAAATTGTATTCCTCAACTCTTCTTTGGATATTGTTTCTAATGAAAGCTACTATAGAGTCAATGGAGAGTCTACTCAAATTACAAAAGTCATATTATCAACTTTCGGGGAATTTTCATTTCCTGCTGTCACTAAGAACTATCATTTGTCCACATCGAATATACTGTTTTGCATTAGAAATTCAGTACAGTTATAATAAAAGCAAAATTGTCTTTTAAGTAATGACTGCAATCCAAAATCAAAGATGAAGTGGTAGCATGTATTTTATCCTAGATGATACTGTTTCTACCCAAAATGTTACCCATATTATTTCATTTTGTGCTGTGTAAAATAACCCTTTTACCATTAATAAAATTCGTTAGTTTTGAGATGTACAGCAGAAAATATATTGTTGGATTTATGTTTGTGCACATAAATCCACCTTTCCTTCGTCGGATTTAAAATAGTCTTTCAAGGAGTGATGATATAAGTAAGATGCAGAATAGGAAGCTCCAGCTCCTCCTTTGCCCATGACAAAAACAGCTTAACAACAATACATGTAACAATTACCTTTGTGACAAGTCTAGAAACAGGTTCAGAGGTTTCTGCACTACAGGGAATTCAAGAAAAAAAGTCATGGAAAATAGTCACAAAAGTCCAGGCACACAGGAAAGTAGGGCCAGATTGGAAGAAAATACGCAACTTCTGTTGACTTCTTGAGAAGAGAAAGAGAAGAATGGGGCACATGTGCAAACTTTTAGACCTGCCCTACAAGAAATGGTAATGGGAATTCTTCAGGTCAAAATCAGCAACCCCAAACCACATGAAAATATAAAACTCCTAGTTAAATATATAAACAAATATAAAATGGAGTAGTATTGTAGTATTGATCCATAAATTACTTTTAAATGTTGTATACAACTTAAAGTAAAAAGAAAAAGTAACAAAATCTATGCTAATAAATCTACAATAAAAGAGACAATTTGTGTTATAATAACATAAATTCATTGAAAATAGGTGTAAAGGAGTAGAGTTTTTATATGTGATTGAATTTAAGTTGTTTTCAATTTAAAATAGGTTCTTATAATTTTATTTTATTAATTTCAGATTAATGTGTAGGTATAAACAACTACATTACAATATTTGCATATATTAACTAGAGTCCTTCTTGCAGTTGTGTCCTACACCATTGTAATTTTAAAATATTCTATGTAGTTGTGGTAATCACAAACGGTACATAAAAAGAAATGAAAAAACAATCAGAACAAGTCAGAAAAACAAGTCAATAGAACACAAAAATGGAAAATAAGAGAAGAAAGGAGCGATAATAAATCTAAAAGAAAGACAGAAAGACAAAAAAGAGTGAATTAAATGAAAATATTAAGTCCTTTATTGCTGCCCTAGATAAATGCACATGTATCTGAGAAATTAGTTAAATTGCAGTGACATAGAGTAAACAGAAAAAAAATGTTTAAAAATATTTTTTAAAGTTAAAACCAAAACCCAGAATTGACCTATCTACAAAAGATTCATTTCTGATGGAAAGGCACAAATAAGCCAAAATTAAAAAGATGAAAAAGTGATATTACACATAAATGAGAACCAAAAGGAAATAGGAGTGAACATAGTTACATGAAACAAAATATTCTTTGAGACAAAAAGAGTCGCAAGAGGAAAAGAAAGACTTTGAATCATGATAAAATTATAAATTCCACAAAAAAGATATGATAATTGTAAGTGTATATACCTCTGACCTTAGATCTCTCAAATATATGAAGTAAACAATGACAGAATGGAAAGAAGATATAAATAACAACATAATGATGCTATTAACCTTCTTACCCACTTTCAATTACAGCTAGAACAACTGTACGGAACGTCAATAAGGAAGGTGAGGACTTGAGTAATACTATAACAAATGGACCAAGCACACATGTGCATAACTTTCCACACAATAATGATGAATACACATTCTTCTTAAGTGCATATGGTAAATTTTCTAAGACAGATTACATTTTAGGCAATAAAACCATTCTTTATAAATTTTCAATTACAATCATACAATATACTTCTCTGACCACAAGGGAACAACACTAGAAATGAAAAACAGAAGAAGAATAGCCCAATGGAACAGAATAGAAATCCCAGCAATACTCCCTGGCATATATGATCAAACGATCTTTGAGAAAGTTACCCATCCCCAGCCAAAAACTGCAAAAAAAAAAAGAAAGAAAAAAAAAATACACAATAAGGAAAGAACAGTTTTTTCAAAAAAGTCATGCTGGAAATGCTGGATATGCACATGTAACATGAAAGAGTTGGTCCCTTTCTTTAGAATATATATGAAAATAAACTCAAAATAGGATAGTGATCTAAAGGATAAGACCTAAAACCATCGAAGTACTGGAAAAAAATAGTGGGAAAACTTCAGAACATTGAATTTGGCAATGATTTTTTGGATAAGAGATCAAAACACAAGCAAAAAACCCAGACAAATGGGAGTACAACAAACTTAAAATCGTCCATTGATTAAAGGCAAAAATGTGAAAAAAACAAGCTGTTGAATGCAAAAAATATATATAAATGATAAATGTAAATTTAGAGTATATAAGAAAATCCTTCAACATAGCAAGACAAAAACATAATAAGTCATTTAACTGTGGATAAAGGGATTGAATAAACAGTTCTCCAGAGAATGTACACAAATGGCCAGCAGACATATGACATGCTGATTATATTCATTAATCCTAAGAAACACGCAAACCACAAACTGCAGAGAGATAGCACCTCACACTCATTACAATGGCAACCATCAACGGTGCAGGAAAATACAAGTGTTTTTGAGAATGCACAGAAATGTAAACTTCTATCTATTGTGGTGGGAGATGCAAAATAATTCAGTCATTATGAAAAACAGTATGAAGTTTTCTCAAAAAAATTAGAAATTATATGATCCAGCTACTCACTTCTGGATATGTATCTAAAACATTAGGAAGTAGGAACTCAAAGGGGTAGTTTCATATCCATGTTCATTGTGGTTATTATTCACAATACCCAACAAGTAGAAGCCACCCAAATTTCCATGAATGGATAAATTGTGTGATATAGATGCAATGAAATATACATCTGATAAAAACAAATTCTATCACATCCCGTAACATGAATAGACCTCAAAGACATTATGCTAACTAAAGTAAACCAGTCACAAAAGGACAAATACTGTATAATTCTACTCAAATGAAGTGTCTAACGTCATCAAAACTATAGAAAATAAGAGTATAAAAGTGGTTGATAAAAGATGGGTGGGAAGGGAGCATAAAAAAAAAAGAGGAAATTCATGTTTTAGGTACAGAGTTTCAGTACAGCAAGATGAAAAATTTCTGGAGATCTGTATTACAACGGTGTGAACGTACTTGACACTACTGAACTGTATACTTGAAAATACTTAATATGGTAAATTTAATGTTATATTCTTTTACCATAATAATTTTTTTAATTAAAACTCCTTCCCTGTCAAGTACCAGCCCCAACAATGCTATGGGTTCCCTTCCAGTGGCTTATTCGAAAAGCGAGGATGAAAAAAAAAGATAAAAAAACAAGACACAGAGAAAGTTTCAGAGATAGCTGGGTCAGGAGATTGCGTGCTCTTCTTTGTGAGGGTCGACACAGCATGCAACAGCTTGTCCCAGGCTAGTTCTGTTTTTATTTCAGGCACCATTGTTTTGATCATAAATCTCATGAAGGAAAGGCAAACAATTCTGATTTGGTTCTTGCTGTGCTTGCATTTTTCTAACTAAACTATTTCTTTAACTAATTACGTTAATTGGATGGATTGTTTTCACTTTTATTGCTCTAAGGTATTTACAATCTTTAACACAAACAGAACGTGGAACCATGAAAACATTCCAAGAGCAGGACATCAGAGAAGACCCTAATTAGGCCAGCACGCAAATCACAAGAGTGACAATAGTTGAGAAGCTTTTTGCTCAGACAGACACTTCTGGTCATACAGAGGTGACAGAAGAGATATTTTATCTCCTTATCTGGTCCAGAGCAAATCTCTTGCCGTCTTTAACAAAGTTTAAATATTCTGGATACTCTAACTTTACAAAAGCACTCCCTCTGGGGCGAGGATCCCCCCCATCCATTAAAGCCTGGCCTGCTTACAGACGTCTACAGCTGCAGAGTCACACTAGGCAGGGGGATGAAATTTCAGCAAGAGGCTTCTGGAGTTTTAAAGGTGCCAGGCCTCCAACTGCAGGTGTTGCACTGGGTTCAGGGTTCTTGCATCCACTTCTCTCCTGTTTCTGTTTTCCTTTGCCCATCTTCTGCAATCATTTTCTTAATTCACTTCCTAACTTACTTATACCTAATACTTGAATGTTGGTTTTGAGTGCATTTAATCATTTTTATTAGCAATACAAGCACATCAAGATATGCCTCCTCCCTTAAGTACTCCCAATATGCACCCATAATGTACTTTGTTCACAATTAACTAACCCGTTAATTAATTTTAAAAAAACCCCATAACATCCCTCTTTTGCTGATAATTAAGCATTTATATATTTGCTTTCTCTTTGCTAATGGGCAGTGAGCCTGAAAAATTACTATCTCATGAAAAGATTTTAAGTACTTTTATTTCAATAAAGCAGCAATAAATATGATATCATAATGCCTTCCCTTTTTTGAGTTTTATTGGAAATATTTTACTAAAGAGATCTAAGGTGACTTTATTAATCTACCTGACTAGCTCACAAGTGGCAGAATAATTCTGAAACTTTAGCTTTCTTTTCATTTGACTTCTTTGTTTCCAAGGCATTAGGTACTACTTAAGAAAACAGCACTAAACGATCAAACTTTTTCCACACTATTTGAATCATACATTATTTTAATTTCCACGTATTTTAATCGTAGTTGTAATGTGATACGATGTTTCACACATGTCAAATATGATGTATATAAATATTCATTTTAACTGTCTAGAGTGAAAAATAAAGCGATGTCTGGGATGAAGGCCAATATCCTATCACTTGCAGGGTGTGTGTGTGTGTGTAATGCCCACTGGCATTAGGACAGTAGCAAAAAAAATGAGCGAGTGTATAGGGGCATGTGAATATGTGCATGTTGCTATGTGTGGTTTGGATTTTGCTCTTCCCTGTCAAACTTATACTAAAATTTGATCCCCAGTGCAGCAGTATTGACAGGAGAACTCATTGGGAGATGTTTTGGACATGGGAGTAGATTCTTTATGAATAGATCAGCATCCTTCCTTAGGGGTGAATGAGTTCTCCCTCTCACTGGAATGTGTTCCCATGAGAGTGGGTTGTTGAAAGGAGTCTGGCTTTCTCAGTTCCTCTCTTGCTTCCTTTCTTGACATTTGATTTTCTGCACATGCGATATCCTCTTTCATTTTCCACTATAAGTTGAAGCAGCATAGTACCCTAACCACTGCCCAATCTTGAGCCTTTCAGCCACCAGAATGATTAGCAAACTAATTTCTTTTCTTCAAATATTATCCAGCCTCAGGTATTGTATTATTGTAGCAACAAAAAAATGAACTAAGATGACTGAACGTGTAGCTTGTTGCTTCTATGACCTTGACCCATCAATGCTACTTGTTAAGACTGTATCCAAAGACACAGCCTTTCTACAATATTCTGTTTCACTGGAACAAGTACATAGTAATGCCGAACCTCTTTCTCTTATGTTAGAGCTATTCATTTGAAGCTGGATATAAAATATTTTCACTTTTTAAAAATAAATATTAGAAAGCATTATAGATGAGGAAGATGTTTCCTAATGATAGGGAGAAAGTTCTACCTGGTGTGATAGTTATAACCCTTTGTTTTCCCACCAAAGCAGAATCAAGATAACTTAAATTAAATTGATATCTCATTGTAATATATGACTTTTAAAGTAAGTCAATGTTAGGAATGTATCTCTGGAATAAACTACAATCACTGCCAGAGTACAGTAAGTAAACAAGAAGACATCTGAAATAAAGTTTTCAGCTTTATTTTTTCTCATGGGCCAATGAGCTTTTTATACTTTTCAGACTATATTTAATAATAGCCATTATCTAGGTCCATTAACTTATTTAAATGAATCCTAAAGCCAAATACGACATTTTAATTGGTCAGTCTTCAGGAATGTACCTTGCTAATGGACCAATAGGATTATATTAATTATCTTATAGTTTTGACCTGTGGTAAAGTCAAAATTGCTTCTTCCGTCGTCCTATAGATGGGGGAGGGAAAGGAGAAGCACTCCCCAGGACGTGGTGTGTCGCCCTTCTAGGGGGATATTACAGTTGAAATCATTCTGTAATATGATATAGTGAATCAGTTCTCAAACTTTAGCCTGCATTAGAATGACCTGGAGGGCTTTTTAATAAACAGATTGCTCGGCCTCACTCCCAGAATTTCTGATTCAATATGTCTGGGATAAGATCCAAAGTGTGCATTTCTAATAAGCTTCCAGATGATTTCCATGGTGCTATTTGAGTGCTACACTTTTGAGAACCAGTGGTGTAATGCAATGAGAGCAAACTTAAATCCTGGTAAATGCATATCTCAGCTCTCCTTCTTACAATATAACAATAGTCCTTGAAATTAGGGGGATTCAGTCAGCTGAGTTGAACTTTTTCAGTCAATTGATCTCTAGTTCTTTTGCCAGGAAATATGCAATTCCTGTGGGAAGTCTGAATTCTGAATTACATTTGGAAACTTAAACATGTAGAAAAATGTGTGCCAGATCTGCTTTATTATCCAGAATTAACCAGTTGCTGGGCCTTTTTTTTCCATAATTCTTTTTCAATTCATAACTCTATTGCAACATTTTCCTTTGGTTTATCTAAGAGACATCACAATTGTATTCTCAAAGACTTTCAGTTTTAGCTCTGTCTTATGAAGAGTTTAGAAATCAACACTCCCATCCTTATAATGTGAAAAAGTTAGTCACTCTAGATAATAATTTCTTTTCTTTGACAAATCAGAGAAATGAGGTTACAGGACAAAGTGCTGATCAAAAATGTAGAATTTGGGTGAATGTAGGTGAATCTACAGTTATAATCAATCTCTTACCTGAAGTGGAAGCAGCTGAAGCCATAAACTAGCAGTGACATTTAAGTGATAATTTTGACAAATTGTTTTAGGCTGAGTGTGTATTATGACGACAAAAAGAAAAAACTTGGGCCACACCGTATTTGGATTCCATTCTTTTGTAAGCTTTTTTACCAAGAAAATATCAAGAAGGGTCACACACTCATAGAAAAGTACATGGGGAACAGTATATGTTATACTTGAAGTATTAATAACCAAAAACTTCCTAAATATACTTACACCAAACTACAATTCAGGAAGTTCAAGAAAACACCAAATGGGATAAACATTAGGATTGAGTTGGAACACATGTTGATTAGGAAAACATTGTAAGAATGAAGAAGCAGGAACACACCTACGGTGCATCTTAGCAGGGTACTGGTGAAATTTATTAAAGGTAGAGTTTTAATGTCTTTATATAGTGATCAAGGAAATGCCATGAAGGATATCTGTAACAGTACGATCAAAATATTTCTGAATGTATCTGAATCATGCCCTATGATTGCACCAATGTACATAATTATGATTCAATAAAATTATTAAAAAAAAAAGCATCTTGTGTGAATATATCCATGTGAATTTTGCCTAATACTCTTATAGATTTTAAATAATATAATTGCATATGGCAATTATTTGATTATATAAACTTTGATAAGACAATAGTTGAGTATAATTATGAAAATACAAAAATTATATGCATAAAGAGACTAATTAAAATTTATTTAAAGGAATTAAAAATATCCAATAGGAAAAATCAAATTAATGACACATTGTGCTTGTGATAAAAGCACACACGCCAAATATGAGTATTTAGGACTGAGTCGCTGAAGTTGCTTAAAAAATGATGGAAAGTGTATATTCATATCTTTTTTAAACATGATGATAGACATACCTACTACTGTCCATATTTTCTATGCTTAAATAAAATATGGTCAATAAAAATTTGCTTGGGGTGAAGTAATACTTTCTTTCACAGATGCATTCAATCCCCTTCACCACCACACACACATAACTATGTCTGTTGAATTACATCATTCATAAATGCTGGAGAAAGAAAGAACATGAAGAATCATTCCTCCATGGCCACGTGCTGTGGCTCACACCTGTAATCCTAGCACCTGGGAGGCTGAGGTGGGAGTATCACTTGAGCTCAGGAGTTTGGGACTAGTCTGAGCAAGAGTGAGATCCCATCTCTACCAAAAATAGAAAAATTACCCCGGTGTAGTGCATGCACCTGTAGCCTCAGCTTCTTGGGAGACTAAGGCAGGAGGATCATTTGAACCCAGGAGTTTGAGGTTGCAGTGAGCTATGATGATGTTACTGCACTGTAGCCTGAGAGAGAGATTGAGACCCTGTCTCAAACAAAGCAGAATACACAACACAAAGAATCATCTACTCCATTATCTATATTTCATAAATATGGAAAATTATTTCTTAAGAAGTTAAGGGATTTTTTTGATGTCATATCAACAATAGCATAATTGGAACCCTTGGTCCTGTTCTTTTTCTCTTATTCTATACTTTCATCCTAAAAAGATGCCATTCTCAACTCTCAGAAGAAAAAAATACCTATATCTGTAAAATATATACTTATAAAAATGTAAATTAAAAAAAATCTCACATTTTAATATAAGAATAATTTTATGCTAGAATTGGATTGTACTTTCAGGTGCATAAAGGGTATATGTATGTATTTTGGGTTCCCTGTGTATATTAAGGAGCTGCTTAATTTGTCTACATGTATATAAAATACCTAACTACCTGTAAGTTAACAAACACTCCATAACAGAGCTGGAGCATAATTATAGTAACTCCTATTGCAATATTTGCAAATTTTGCTAAATAGAAATTTTTTTTGTAAATAAATGAACCAAAATAAATTATTCCAGATCAAGATAAAAAATAAGAATGATTAGTTAGAATCAAGTTACAAGTTAATGTTAGCTTAGAAAATGTAATTATCAAAATAATTTTTTCACTATGTATTAGTATAATGTCTCAGCCCTTTTTGTGTTACTATCACAGAGTACCATAGACTGGATAATTTATAAAGAAAATGAATTTATTTCTCATAGTTCTGGAATCTGGAAAGTCTAACATCAAGGAGCTGGTGAGGGCCTTCCCAGTGTATCATTCCATGGTGGAAAGCAGAAGGCGGAGAGAGCATGAGAGAGGGCGAGTGAGGCAGGGACCAGGTTACTTCTACAACGAGCCTTCTCTACTCAAAGTCAACCCACTCCTATAATATTGACATTCATCCATTCATAAGGGCAGAGTTCTCATAACCTAGTCAGGTCTGATGAGGTTGCACCTGCCTACACTGTTGCACTGGAAATTAAGTTTGCAACACATAAACTTTGGGAGACTTGTCCCAACCATAGAATCTAAGAAATTTGCCTATTAGACCCTTATAATCTAGACACAATAATGGCATGGAAAAATTATAGTATGTGTGTGCATAACATACTTGAATAACTTTAATACGCCTCATGAAATTAAGTAGTACCATTAAGAGTAATTTATTAAGTAGTACCATTTCAGTAGAAATAATCACAGAATGAACCGGAAAGCTGTCTTTTACATTGGTACAATTCCTACGTCCTAGTGAAGTCTATAGTAGACTCTATTATATTAGGTGCTCTGTGAATTATGAAATATTTCTTACCATTCATGTGAGAATACCCTCACTTCTAAAGAAATCTATGTCCACACCTGTTCACTAGGAGGTCTCCTCTCACCCTCAGCTTTTATACTGCCTATATACTGATTGCGTTCAAATTAGACCCCCTATTGCTAACTTTCTGCACTTCTGCCTAACATGTCTGATTGCATATCCAAGCTCTCCACTTGCTTGTCCAGAACCCTTCTCAAAATAAATTGCTCTAAAGCTGAATGTCTCATTTTTTCCTGCAAACTCTCTTTTCTCAAACCTTTCCATTCCATAAAATGAAAACTATCTTCCTTTGGTTTGAGTCTGAGGACATAAGTCCTGGAAATCTTTTTCAGCTTCTTTCTTCTTCCCAGGCTTTCATCAGCAAATCCTGTTGGCTCAGTCTTCAAATGTGTAAAGATTCTCAATACTGTCTATTACCTCCACCACTGACTCCCTGGTAAAGGCCACCATTTTTTCTCTTGCCTGGATCATTGCGATAGCTTCCTAGCTACTCTCTCTGATTCTCTCCTTGTCCTACTGCAGTCTGACCATGCCATATAGAATGTGAGCTTTTAAAATAATAAGTGACCTAATTACTTCTAAGCTCTGTATTATCAAGAGTTTTCCAGAAAAACAGAACACATAGTGTCTCTGTGTGAGTGTGTCTGTGTGTTGGCGAGAGAGAGAGAAAGAGAAAGAGATATTAATAAATTATAAGGAATTGGCTCATATGATTGTGAAGTCCTAAGAATTGCAGGTAAGTCAATAGGCTAGAGTACCAGGAAAGCCAATGTCGTGGTTCTAGTCTGAGTCTGAAGGCTTAGGAACCAGGAAAAAGCTGATGTGCAATTTCAGTCTGAAGGTTGGTTGGTTCACAATTCTAGCAGCTGATGAGTTTGAGTTCAAAGGCAAGAAAAAGTTGCTGTTCCGGTTTAAAGGTAGTCAGGCAAGCAAAATCCCCCGAGTAAGGGACAACTTCTTTTTTCTATTTAGGCCTTCAAGATCTCAGCCAGTAATAGTTTCACAGAAACCCTCAGAATAATATTTGATCAACTATCTGGACACCCTGTGGCCCAGTCATGTCACATGAAATAAACCGTCCCAGCTCTGAACCTCTCTATTCCCATTTATTACTTCTCTCTTCTGTTCCTATTCTGTTCCAGTCACTCTCACCTCCTTGCCTGTCCTCATTTTCTCCTAACACACTCTTGTGTCTCGGATTTCTGTTTGCTTTTTCCTCTCTCTAGAATAGCCTTCCCTTTGATATTGCTCTGGCTGGCCTCATCACTAACTACCTCCAAGTCAGTTCTACATCCATTCCACAAACATGCCTTCCTTCACCTTCATTTCCAGAGTAGTATCCATGTCCACATCACTCTCTGTGTCCCATAATGTGTGTTGTTTTTCTTCACACCTCATATCATTATCTGGAAGACAGTAAGTCTTCACTTAATGTCATCCATATGGTCTTGGAAACAGAAACTTTAAGTAGAATGATGTGTTACAAAACCAATTCTACCACAGGCTCATTGGTATACACAAGATTCAAGTTCCCATGGCATATTCTAGTAACAAAAACATCACCAAACTTCTAAATAAACATTCAAAACACTTCTAATATTCAACATTGAAATAAATGTGAGCTATAGTACACTTATAAAAGATTAATATCTTTGCCTTTGTTCACCCTGGATCGTCAGTGCCTCAGACAGTCTCTGGAACATTTAATTTGCATGAGTAACTTTACTAAAATAATTTGTATATGAAAGTTTAAGAAGACATAAGTGCAATGAATTTTCTGAGACCCCATTTGCAGGGTATCTTATTCATGGAAGGGGAGAAGGTAATTAGGTGACCCAAACCAGAGAAGATTAGAATAGGATCATTGGGTTCTTCCCTTGGCTATGAAGTAGGCCGTTTAGCCAACTTGGATGGTTTTTGTGAAAACAATATACAGGGCTTATGGTGTGGTTACATTGAGGGCTGTATGAGTTTGAATATTTACAGAAGATTTATTTGAGAGGAAAGTAGAATAGATGCAATCTTAGACTGGGCCTATAAAAATTTCATGTACTCTCAGGGTAAACAAATAATTTATATAACCACAAGGGAAAAGGATTAGAGGCAGTTTAATGGTTGTGATTGTCTTATGTATAGTAAATAGTGTGATGGCATAGATACTCATAAAAAGGGGAGGGCCGCTTGTATACGGGAGCAGAGAAAGATTGCTTAAGAAAACAGAAGCACCTGAGTAGACACCTGTCAAAACAAGAGCCATTGGGGAGACTGCTGGTAGCATTTCAATTCCCCCATTGCTTCTGCTAAGTGTAGACTTTGCCATCTGTTTGTTATATTTTTGAATGAGGTTGGTCCTTAGAAATGCTATCAATACACTAAGATATAATAAGAGATCCCCTGAATCCAGGCCTTTATGTTGTAAGTGAGCATTGATATTTTAATAGGTTTTTCAATGTTTTGACTAGAAGGAAGTATTTGATTTTTTCTTCACTGGTAGATTTCAGGAGGAGAGGCATTTCCTACTTTTGGTGAAGTCTTCTACCAGATTGTCTCTAAAGTCTCTGCAAATTCTAAGAAGTCACAGGTCCTTGGTGATTTTCTTAATACTGAGTCTCCATTTTCCTCAGCATACTTCCATATCCTCTTATTTATACCTTTGACTATGAAAGTGCATTTTCTTTAAGACAATTAGCAAATTTAACATTATAACTATGATTTGCCAATCATTCCACAAAATGATATAGTAGTATTATTGAAATGAAACGTGAAACATTTTTACAAGTATCTTTATTTTTTTCTATCAAACTTTTTTTCTGTATACATTAATGCATTTACGAGGTACAATGTGCTGATTTTTTATACAATTTGAATGCTTATGTCAGACTGGTTAACATTTACAAGTATCTTTCTATATTACTTTGATATTGTCGACAATAAGGCTAAAGACATGTTATTAGTCTTGAATTTACCCTTGCATGTTTTAGCTCATAATGTTCACTTTCAGATACAGCTGAATTACTTGTTTAATTGTACAATTGTACTTATGAACATGATCTGAACATTGAACTCTTTTAATAGAATAGCTTTCGAAAAAGAAAACAGGATTAAAATATGCATTTTTAAAATATTGCTACTTGGTACTCATCTTATTTGCTATTCATGTTGTCACCTTAATCTAGTGGGAAATGGAAGTAATATGAGTCACTCATGTGTTTATTCAATGAACATTCATTTGGGCTTTATGGTGTCAGGTCCTGTTAGTTGCCGGGTGAGTCTTTGGACACACAAGAGAGTATTGCAGAGAAAGGTCATCTGAAAAGTGGCATCCACTAGTATAGTAAAGTGAAAATAACTCTTCAAGTATTATAATAATATTTTATTATTATATAATAAAAATGCATATTTTAAAGTTTATTTTTGTTGGACTTATCATTTTCCTCATATTATTTGTTACATCTTATATCTAGAGCAATAATAGTTCTCAGTTTGGGCAATACTTTGGAAAATCTAAGGATCTTATAAAAAATAACGTGCCCTGCCTCCAGGCATAGTAATTCTAATTTAATTATTCCAGGGTGAGGTCAAGTTTTACCCCCGGTTCTCGAAGATCCACAAAGGATTGTGATGGGCAGTCCTAATGGAAAAGCACTATTTAACTCCTCAACTATCTTATTTTCCAAATAGTTACTATTTTTAGAAATAAATGACCTTGTGACACTTTGCCACAATGCGTGACACTTTGCCACAATAAACTCTTATAGAACTCTCTAGAAGTTTGAGCCTATTTAGTCACACAATAATGACTACTATTTATGTTTATAAAATGCCAGACATTTTATCTGAACATATACACATATGTGTATTTTTAAGCTCTATAATGGCCCATAAGTTAGTTAACATTTTTAGACTCTCTGTTGATACTTAGCTATTAAGTAAATTACCCTAGTTTACCCAGTAATCTAGTATCTGGGGCCAAAATTCTAACTCTGACCTGCATGAATTCAAGAATTTCTTCCAGGCTACGCTGCCTTCATATTCTCAAGCAGAGTCTCTAGACTTCACTGTAACTCGCTCCACTTTCCACATCGTGGCTATGGACAAACAAAGGACATTTTCTTCCATTTTCTTACCTGTCATGTGCATACCCCGTTAGTTTGGGCATACACACTAGCGAGGTATGCCCTTGCCAGTCAATTTAATTTACCCTTCTTACAATACTTTAAGGTACAGCTCAAATGCAGCCTCATTACTAAATCCCTTTCTGGATCTTCCCAATTGGAAGTAATCACTTCTCCCGCTGACCTTCCAGAGTGTCTTTGTCTTATCTGTACCTCTCTGAGGAACACTCATTATTTTCCGTCTTCCAGTTATTTGTACATATGATTAATACTTTTACTTGTTTATGAGATCCTTGAGATCACAGTTATGTCTGATTCAGTTTTTTTATTCTGTATAACACTTCACCCAGTACCTAGTCCATTGTTGGGGCTGAAAAAAAATTTACTGAAGGAATACACAGTGAATGAAGAAAGAATAAGCAATTTGATTAAGGTCACCTAACAAATCTATGCTTGTGACAGGATAAGAACCCAACAGCACATATAATATGAGATATAGTTCAAAATATCCCTATTATTTCAAAATATCTTTGTTTCATGTGAAATGATTTGATTCCTAAATGTGTCAAGTTTTTAAAGGGATTTTATGGATGCTTGGATTTTATATGCAACCCAAGGAAATAAGTGACCAATAAATAAGGAACAAGGGCATTTCCCTGTTCCTGGTCATTTACTTTAGCAACTGGAAAGAGAATAGAAAAATGTATATACATGTGATGGTGTGGGGCGATAGTGTAATTGCAATGGTTTTTTATTTAGAACCTCTCCTTTTTACATTTATGCAGAAGGATTTCACATTGCATGCATTTAAGATGCATTTAGCAGATCTACAACTTGTTCTCCTTAAGGGAACACTAATGCATGTAGCATTCTTGCCAGAAATAATGTACTTTTCTCAATATCTAGGAGAAACAATGTTCAGATAGCTTCTAATCATAAAGTAGAGAAACAAAACCTATTTAGAAAAAAAAAATACTGACAAGACTATTGCTTAGGATGCCCTTCGTGGCTCTGAAGAATATATTTTTTTATCTTAGTGTTTCTTTAGAAAATCATATTGATTTCTAGGAAGGGTGAGTTTATACTATTTGCTTTAGATCTGACCACTTTCTACTTGTAAATGAACCAGTGAGTTTTTTTTTTTTT
Source organism: Arctocebus calabarensis (assembly GCA_963573935.1). Classification (NCBI taxonomy): domain Eukaryota; kingdom Metazoa; phylum Chordata; class Mammalia; order Primates; family Lorisidae; genus Arctocebus; species Arctocebus calabarensis. The sequence continues at coordinate 7,057 of CAUYON010143469.1, read as the reverse complement.
TCTGAGCAATGGATTATTAATTTCAGGTCATGTCTGGTATGTAGTAGGTTGTGGATTGGTTTATATTAAAACTAATATATTAAACCAATATATTAAAATAAAGGTACTAAATGTTGTGGAAAATTTGTTTCAAATTAGGACTATTGAAGTTATGAGTTTTAAGATGAGTTTTCACTTGCAAGTTTTAGGGAGAATATTCTAATCTCATTCCACATAGAAAAGAGTTTGAAATTTAAAACTAATAGTCTATTGATAATCTGTTTTATAACATTAGGTAAGTTGGTATTTCTTTCTCAGAAATCAAAGATAAGAAAACTTTTTCTATAGAGTGCTAGATAGTAAGTATTGTAGGCTGTGTAAGTCACTCTCTGCTGCAAGTAATGCTGTAGCATGAAATCATCTGTGAACAATAGATAAATGAATGAGCATGGCTGTGTTCCAGTAAAATTGTATTTATGGACACTAATATTTGAATGCTCATAGTGTTCATGTGTCATGTAATAGAATTTTCCTTTTTCAACTCTTTAGAAGTGTAAAACCTTTCTTAACTCACGAACCATACAAACACAGGTGGTGGGCCAGATTTGACCATATGTTTGCCCAGGTGTGGTAGAACATAGCTGGCTAACCTTTGTCTTGAATTCTAGCTATAGGTCAAATAGCTGCTTTATATTGCCTTGAGACAATTATGACTCATGGTAGACTTTTGAAATGTTGCAGGGGATGAAGATTCAAATTATCAAAAATAGTACTGCAAACACAATGCTTCAAAAACAGTGTACTAAAAAATTAAAAATTTATAAAAATAAACCTTACTGATAGCAGGATTATCTTACAGTTTACTTGTAAACTTCCAAGTGCACTTGCATTTTATAATATTATTATCAGGGTTAGTAAATTTAAACACTTAATTTCACTGTTGATTATCCACATTAGAAAATATATCATAGTGTCTTCTGTAAGATGAATACATTTTAACATTCTTCATGCATCTTCCTAGTGTTTAGGTTATATAATCACTATAAAAGGATGTAATACCATCAAATGTTAGTTATTTTTTGAAGTATAATATTTATCCTTCTAATAATATTCTACTTTTTGTTCCTATATTTATTGCCTTTTGAAAGATTAGTCCTTAACAAATACATTTCATTTTTTTTTGTTTTTGTGCAAGCTGAGATTTTTTATTGATGTATTTTTTATTTTTTAAATGTTTTAAAATTATAGTTAACAACTCATTAAAGATGTACCAATGTTTAAAATTGAAATAAGGCTTTAAAATATGAAAAGAAGACATTTTGAAGTTAGCCCAAATGTGGTGGGGAAGAGATCTAGTAAGGTACTCTTGATTTATGATACTTGAATTTTTTTATTACATTATATATACCTAGTTCATGAATGCATTTATGCCTTTGTGGGATTCAATGTGTTGATTATTTGTACAAATTGGAGTGAAATACATTTCATTCATATATGTTCTCAAATGCAAGTATATATATTTTTTATATTTGTACTTCCTAAAGTCCTAGAAGTCTGGAACTGATCTAATTATAAATAGCTTTCTGATTATAGATTTGCAGCATATTGAAAAGTGTGAAGGGAGTCAGGAAAGGTCTTGCCATTAAGTTGTTTCTGTTCTGGTTGATATCCATGATAGTCATTGGCTTTCAGTAGTAATGTGACACAATATAAGAAATAATAGAAGATAACCTAAAAATCTAACATTATATCTTTTACAAGGTATAATGCTCTCTAACCTAAAAATCAAAACATTATACCTTTTATAAGGCCACTTGAATTTAGCTTCTTTGTCATAGAATATGTTTGATAAAACTAGTCCAAAATGTAAATAAGTGTTTGTAAGAAAACATTTGACCTTTATCATGACACTTTCTCTGTTACTGAGCTTCACCTCAAGTTGGACCTTTATCCTCATCCCTCAACAAGTCGTTAATCCCTACTTTATCTCCTTCTCTGATTTGACTCTCCTAGTTGGTCAAGCATGAGGTATACCAAGCATGGAGCAATAATTGAGCAGGCTATAAAAGTATCTATTGTGCACATTACTTGATAATTTAAAAAATTAATAATTTCCAAATTGTGGTGGGCTATATGTAAACTTGGGCAAGTATTGAGAGATGTGAGTTCAAAGGAAGCATAAGGCTTAAACGTAGGAGGATGGTGTGTGTTTAAAAAATGATGAGAAGGTCTCGGGGCCTGTAGTACAGTGGTTGCGGCACCAGCTACAGACACTGAAGTTCGCAGGTTCGAACCCAGCCTGGGCCAGCTAAACAACAATGACAACTGCAACAAAAATTGGCTGGGCATTGTGTCAGGAGCTTGTGGTCCCAGCTACTTGGGAAGCTAAGGCAAGAGAATCGCTGGAGCCCAGAAGTTTGAGGTTGCCGTGGGCTGGGACGCCATGGTACTCTACCAAGGATGATATAGTGAGACTTTGTCTCAAAAAAAAAAAAAAAAAAGGGAAGTTCTGGTTAGACAGAGGTGAATAAAATGTCAGAGACAAGGATGAGTCTATGGTGTTTGAGAAATGATGAATGGGTGAGTCTAGTTTCGTCAAGTGTAGGGCTTGGATAGGTAATAGGAGGGAAGCAGATTGGAAAGGATCTTCCAAACCAGATTGGAAGGCTTCTTTGCCATTATCAGCGAAGAGTTTGGGCTTTCTTTTATGGGGAATTAAAAGCCGTGAGAAGTTTCTGGGAGAAAGGGACATGATAAAAGCAGGCTATAATAATTCGTAAAGATTAGTAAGATTAATCCAGAATTCCTAAAATGGCACTGGAATGTGCTATTTGACTGATTATTTCCATAATGGCAATATACTTTTTTCAGTAATCTGAAAAATGTATCAAGATACTTTGGAGGTAGGCCAGGCATGGTGGCTCATGTTTGTAATCCCAGCACTCTGGAAGGCCGAGCCAGGTGGATTGCTTGAGCTCAAGAGTTTAAGACCAGCCCTATCAAGTGCGAGACCCCATCTTTACTGAAAATAGAAAAACTAGCTAGGCCTCGGAGCAGGCCCCTGTAGTCACTACTTGGGAGGCTGAGGCAAGAGGATGGCTAGAGCCCGTGAGATTGGCCTGTGAGCTATGATGATGCCATGACACTCTACCCAGGGCAACAGAGTGAGACTCTGTCTAAAAAACCCCTGATACTTTGGAGGTAGAGAGGGAAACTGCAGGATTCAGAGAGTTGGTTTCCTGACACTAAACTAGAAAGCAAGATTTACTTTTACAATGGTCTGAATTTCTTAAAATGAGGCAGGCTTAAAAATATTTTTATTTGTCAGCTTTAAATTAAATTAAGACTATTTTTTTTCTTTTTTTTTTGGCCAGGGTTGGGTTTGAACCGGCCACCTCAGGCACCCTACTCCTTTGAGCCACAAGTGCCACAAGTGCCACCCAAGACTATTTTCTAATAGTCCACAGTTTGGAAACAAATGATTGCTTTATCATGGTATTAAGCAACTTATCAAAGGAAAAACTCATATATGATATACTGCCACATGCAGGCACACGCCTGAATCCAAGGCTACATAGCTTTGCTCTTTGGTTAACAAAACACATCCTGGGGTGAATGAGGCACATAGAATAACAAAGCTTTTTGCCATGCAAAAGAAATGGATTAAAAGAAAAAAAAGAAAACAAACGTGAAGACTCTTAAATTTGGAGAGCAAATTGAAAGCTGTTCCTCCCCACTTTCACAACCTCATCTTCTCCATTCCCATAAGCACATAAGTTTTGAAATCAGGGATAAAGCTGCAATAAGGCATTGATTGTCTTAAATTTCAGATTCAAAATGGTGAAATAAAATGAAAGATAAAAGATTGAAAACAATAGGGAAACAGTAAAGAATTGTATTACCAGATTTCATTCTTATTCTTTCCAAAATAACTTTGAATAATAATATTTTCTCTCTTTTATTTTTGGATTATCTCTCTGTAAGATTAATACCTAAATATACTTTGAGTCGTTTATAAATGTGGATCGGGTGTAAATTTGTAAGTTGACTTTTCTTATGGGAGTGATTTGATTTATATTACTCAGTACAAAAAATAAAAAAAGTTCTATGTCCTCAAATTTTCACACACAGCTTTTCTTCATGAGTATGTAAGGAATTCCAAAGCTCTAAGTTGAAAAGTTTTAACTTTAAAAGTATTTCAAAATATTCTTCAATGTCTTACCAGGTGTATTGCTTTCTTAGGGATGTTGTAACAAAGAACTACAAACTTGGTGCTGTAAGAGCACAGATATTCTTTTCTCAGTGTTGAGCACGGAAGTCAGAAGTTAAGGAGTCTGCAGGACCACGCTTCTCTTGGCACCTGTGGCTCAAGCAGCTAAGGCGCCAGCCACATACACCTGAGCTGGCGGGTTCGAATTCTGCCCGGGGCCCACCAAACAACAACAGCTGCAACCAACAAAAAATGGTGTTGTGGTGGGCGCCTGTAGTCCCAGTTACTTGGGAGGCGGAGGCAGGAGACTCACTTGAGCCCAGGAGTTGGAGGTTGCTGTGAGCTGTGATGCCTTAGCACTCTACCCAGGGTGACAGCTTGAGGCTCTGTCTCAAAAAAAAAAAGGAAAGAATTCTTTCTTGCCTCTTCATAGCTGCTGGTGGCTTCCAGCCCTGCCTCCACTTCCCATGAGCTTCCTTTTTGCATCACTGTAGTGTCTCTGTCCTCTCTTCTTATGAAAAGACCAGTCATTGATTGAGGGCCCATTCCAATCCAGAATGATATCATCTGGATTCTTATGTTGATTAATTACTTCTTCAGATAAAGTTACATTCTAAAGCTCCAAGTGGACATGAATTTGGGAGGATACAATTCAACCCTCTATACCAGCTTACCAAATTTCAATATTTTTCTCATATTTATCAAAAAGGAAGAAATATGACAAAACGAAAAGAACAAAACTTAAATACCACATTAAGGATTTGGCTACCATATTATAGGATTTCTATAATTTTATTGTTTTTTCTAATTTTCACATTGCCTAATGGTTTCTTGGCCTAATTATTTCTTTTACTGGAAAATTTGCATACTTCAAAAATCCAACCAGATTTCAGCAAACCATTACAAAAGGTATAATGGCTGTTGCCTTTTCTGCACAAGAATGAGATGTTCCATTATAAATGCATCTGCTTTGAGGCTTCTTTGTTTGAAGATATGTATATGTGTAGTACTTAAAATAAATAAAAAGAAGAGAGGCCAAGATCTGAAAAGTCAGATTAGCTTTATATCCATCAGGAATTTAAGGCTGGCTCTATTATTTCTCATTCCTTCCTTCCTTCCTAAATTCTCCAGCAAAGGATTTTATGCATAATTGTGCAAAATAAATATCTTAGGGTAATAAAATATGATTCAGTGATGAAATAAAATCAGAAAATAATTCTGTGGTGCTCTAATAGTGTTGTGGTCATTATAGATACATTTGGTGGTTTCCCTGAATTAATATTGCAGCATGGATACTCCTGAAGGACACACCACAGAAATCTATTTAGTATCCGATGTATTTCAACACGTCTATGACTTCAATAAGTAAAGTTTCAAATACGTCTTTAGAAAGTACTAAATTACTGTACATTAACTTTAACAGTGTCAACATGTTCCATTTCATTAGCCTGATGTAAATCCTGTGCAAGCTCATAAGGTAAAATATATTTTATCTGCAAGAATTTTTTAAACAATGTTTAAGGGCCACTGGAAGAGTAAGGGATATTTCCATGGATAATAATGCAATGCAAACTTTAAAGGAATGTATTTCTTTGACACACATTTCTCTTTGATGGGTGAAAATAAGACGTGACGGGAATGTGCCCTTCACCGTCAGAGGATTGGAAGAATCCACTCACTCTCTCATATTACTACATACAGAATTGACTAGATCATCCCTGCTTTTAAATTAAAAGATGCTTACAGGCAAACTGGAAGTTACCTAGGCATAAAATTAGGTCTCTGGCCCATTAAATTAAGTGTAACTGCCTTAAAAAAATCTTCCCCAAATATCATTTTTATTTTATCATTATCCTGCAGAACCTAAAGGCAGCTCCTTTTTGTAAAACATACACCTAAGTCTAAACTCTTCTACTTGGCTCTTGGACATACCTACCCTAAACTAATTCATGCTAATCCATTGGTGTTTCCCTCATTTTTACAATTCCGATCCTCTGTCTGTTCTTCTCTTCACGTGCTATGTTCACTCTACACGTATCTCTAATTTTCCCTAAATTCCAGCTTGTAACACCTCCTTAGCTGGAGAAATCTCCTTCCATCTCTCTCATCAGACATAGATCAAGTCTCCCCTCTCCATGACACATTTGTGAGCTACCCAAGGTTTTAACAATTATATTATCAAGAAATTTCTGTTTCATTTTAGAATTGACATATACTATTTGGAAAAGTGTGACACAATGGCTTATCTTTCTCTAATTGTTTAACATTTATTTGCTTACCAACCTCAAACAAAATGCAGGCAGAACATGTGCACTGCACTCTTTTATATCTTCCACAGAATTTGGTAAATAAACAATAAAACTCATCTAAATATATTTGTTATGAGAACCAATTAGGATGAATACTTCACATATCCTAATACATTCTTCGCAACAAATTTCTGAAGTCAAGATAATTTTAATGATAAAAAATTGAAGCATTTATCACATCATAATAAAGATATTTGTACCAGAATGTTTATTGCAGCCCAATTCATAATTGCTAAGTCGTGGAAGAAGCCCAAATGCCCATAGACCCACGAATGGATTAATAAATTGTGGTACATGTATACCATGGAATACTATGCAGCCTTAAAGAAAGATGGAGACTTTACCTCTTTTGTGTTTACATGGATGGAGCTGGAACATATTCTTCTTAGCAAAGTATCTCAAGATTGGAAGAAAAAGTATCCAATATACTCAGCCCTAATATGAAGCTAATTTATAGCTTTTATATGAAGGCTAAAACCCAACTATAGCACAAGACTATGGGGAAAGGGAGGGGAGGGGAAGGGGGCGGGTGGGTGGAGGGAGGGCAATTAGTGGTGGA
>CAUYON010143467.1:0-10178 GCA_963573935.1 Arctocebus calabarensis | reverse complement strand
TCCAATTCCTGGGCTCAAGCGAGTCTCCTGCCTCTGCCTCCCAAGTAGCTAGGACTACAGGTGCCCGCCATAATGGCCCGGCTATTTTTTTGGTTGCAGCCATCATTATTGTTTGGTGGGCCTGGGCTGGATTCGAACCTGCCAGCTCAGGTGTACATGGCTGGCACCTTAGCCCATTGAGCCACAGGCGCAGAGCCAAGATATTGTTATAATTGTTCTATTTTACCACTAGTACCTCATTTATACATTGAACTATTATAATTATAAACTATTATAATGTATAATAGATATGTTTACAGAGGAAAAATCATAGTATGGTATAGGGTTTGGTATTATCCAGTTTCAGACATACACTGTGGATCTTGGAACATATCTCCCTAATATAAGGGGGGACTATTGTACCACATTTAATCCATTCATCAGATGAATATTTCGGTCATTTCCACCTTTTGGCTATGATGAATAATGCTGCTATAAACATTCGTGTACAAGTTTTCATGTAGATACATGCTTTCATTTCTCTTGGGTATATATCTAGGAATGGACTTTCTGAATCCTATGATGACTCTGTTTAATCATTTGATTAACTTCCAGACTATTTTCCAAAGTGGCTTCACCATAATACATTCCCATAGGCACTATATGAGGGTTCTGATTTCTCTACATCTTCACCACTTGTTACTATCTGACTTTTTGATTCAAGACATCCTAAAGGGTGTGAAGTGGATCGATCTCTGATATCAGAGTTTTGTTTTGCATTTGCCTTATGGTGACTAATGAGGTTCAGCATCTTTTTGCATGCATATTGCCTATTTATATATCATCCTTAGAGAAATGTCCATTCAGATCCTTTGCTCATTTTTTAATTGGGCTATTTGTCTTTTATTATTGAGTTGTAAGAATTATTTTTTTTTCTTTCTTTTGAGACAGAGCCTCAGGCTGTCACCCTGGGTAGAGTGCTATGGCATCACAGCTCACAGCAACCTCCAACTCTTGGGCTTAAGTGATTCTCTTGCCTCAGGCTCCCAAGTAGCTGGGACTACAGGCATCTGCCATAATGCCCAGCTATTTTTTGGTTGTAGTTTTCATTGTTGTTTGGCAGGCCCAGACTGGATTCAAACCCGCCAGCTCTGCTGTATGTGGCTGGCACCTTAGCCGCTTGAGCTACAGGCGCTGAGCCAGAATTCTTCATGTATTCTAGACATATGATTTTATAGATTTTCTCCCATTCTTTGGGTTGAATTTTTACTTTCTCAACAGACCCTACACAAAAATTTTTAATTTTGATAAAATCTAAAACCACCACTTTGTTGGTGGTAGTCATGTTTTGGAAATAGTACTAAGACTCTTTTGCTAAGTTCAGTGGCTAGGGTGCCAGCCACATACATCGGAGCTGGTGGGTTTGAATCCGGCCTGGGCCTGCCAAACAACAATGACAACTGCAACCAAAAAATAGCCAGGCATTGTGGTGGGCACCTGTAGTCCCAGCTACTTGGGAGGCTGAGGCAAGAGAATCACTTAAGCCCAGGAGTTTGAGATTGCTGTGAGCTTTGACGCCACAGTGTGCTCTACCAAGGGTGACAGTGAGACTGTCTCAAAAAACAAAAATCTTTTGCCAAATCTGAGATAATAAAGGTTTATTCCTTTATTTTCTTCTAACAATTTTATCTCTTTTTTTTTCTAGTACACTTTTATTGTCAAAGGCCAGATAGTATTTTAGGGTTTGTCGGCCATCTGGTCTCTGTTGCAATTACTCAACTTTACCATGCAGCATGAAAGCAGCTATAGACAATACATGCAATGTGTGTTGTTGGGGCCCAACAAAATTTTATTTATGGACACAAATATGTGCCACAAAATAACAATTCTTCTTTTGATTCTTTTCAACCATTTAAAATATAAAAACCCTTCTTAGCTCAAGGCCACAAAAAACATGTGGTAGGTCAGAGTTGGCCTTCAGGCTATAGTCTGCCAACCTCTGGGCTTGACCATTAGATTTCTGTGTCTGGGTTCAGGGTCATAGCCCTAGCCAAGTACTAATAATTAATGACGACTTTAATTTGCATTATTTCCTTGGCTTATTTCTGGGTTCATGAATAAATGCAGTCAAATTTCATGTCATTGTTCTCATAAAAAACTTACACACACACACACATATATATACATCCATTCCTGTGTCAATCTGATTTCAATCAGAAAAAAGAAACCATACAGTAATTTAAGTTGGAAATTTAGCATAAAGAATTATTAGATAATACTAGGAGAGTAACATATATATTGAAAACCCTACAGCTAAGGGAGAGTACTCAAGAAAGGACAAACTTGGAAGGAGGGTTCTCCAAGGCTCACTGGAGAAGTTGAGAGGTTTTGCTGGCTAGACCCAGTACAAAGTCACCAGGCAAGCAGAAATAACCTTCTAGGGTACAGATAAAAGCTGATAGACAGGTGCACAGAGGGAGTTGAGAATGCAGAGAGCTGGGTATTGATGCTGATACAAAGCCTAGACTACATGATGTCTATGTGGGAAAGGCCCGAGTTAAAAATAAAAAGAGCCAAGGCTAATGGGTAGGTGAGCAGAGGGGACCAAGGCACTGCTGGAAATGGAGGCTGCAAGAACCTAGTGCACAGCTTGGGTTGGGGCAGCTAAGGGCAGCTCCCGGAGTCCTGGAGCTGGGGAGAAGGTCATAGGAACAACAAACTAGGCTGGGAGGCTCTAAACATCTGGATAAGATGAAGATCAAGCGGCCTGCTTGCTAGACAGCCAGTCCCATGAAGCCCCCAGCATATATACCTCTGGGGCTGAAAAAAAGGTTTAAGACCAATGACCTGGGCTGGGGCAAAGGCCTGTGTTTAGGTTCCCAACTATACCACCAGTGCCTGAGTGGACAGCTGGAGAGAATACATGGTGACCAATTGGTGGAGAAAGCTATCCAGCAGGCATTTAACTTCATAAAACTTCACTGCCCAAAGAATGAAAGGCAAAAAGGGTACTCTCCAGGGGCCTGATGAAAGAGCCATCCAACCTAAGAAAGAGGACCCTTTCCTCCTACAATGTTGTTCCAGCCCCCTCTACTGATAAACCTCATCCAGCTGGCAAAGGAAAGATAATTGTAGGACCCAGATCCATTTGTACAGATCAGGTGAATTGGGAGCTGAAATAGTAAGTTAATAACTGACACAATTCCACATGTTACAAACATATTCTACCACATAGACAGGCGCAGTCCTGGCCTCGGATAGGAAAAAGCGGACAGCCAGTCAACCTACCCTCAGAGAAGGAACTAGTCCTGTGATAAACACAGATAAGAGGGATGTTGACTTTCCGCTTGGATTTCTGGAGTGGTGAGAACTTTTTCTCTTTTGCAAATGTGTCTTCTGTTGGAAAGCTGTATTTGTGGGAGTCTTCTTACATTCTCCCCCTCTTCTATATCCAGGCAACCACCACATGATTCGAAGACAAAGCTAACAGCCTGTCTTCTTTTTCAGCCCACTCTGCTATCACCATGGTTCAGCTATAAATTTTTCCTGGACAACTGCCAAATTTATCCTAGTCTCCGTGCTATATTCATTACACTGTATCTTTCATTCTCTGAAGTTTCAGATTCCCCACAGCATCTCTTCCAGATCTCTAACTCCATATAAAATTCCTTTGCCAATACATTCAGCAAAAAATATGATTGGAAATGTTTTCATAATTTTACTAGCTTAGGGAGGCATACCTCCAATATTACACAATTTATTTACTCAAAGATTTTTACAAGTTGAGCTCTTCTGTCAAAAGACAAGTAAGCCTCTTTTAGTGGCAGTTTGCTAGACATAACTGAAGGTCCATGACCTTGTACTTTAACCCTGGGTTACTAAAGGAGACACAGAAGAAGCTCAGACACAGCCAAATTTAAGTACCATTAAAATTCACAAAATTAAGCTCTCTCCTCCCAGCCAAAAAAAAAAACCTTTCTAGTTTCCAAACGAATGGAAATTAGGGGAAAGGTAAGAACTGGTGACCAGCAGCAGTGAGGGTGCTGCTGAGCCAGCTGCTCAGGATAAGTTGAGACTCTACCCAGGGGTCTGCAGCAACAGCAGATGAGAGCATAGCCTGTCCCCGTGTGTAAACCTGGCTTTGTGAGACTTTTCTAATCCTCAGTTCTTCCCTAACACCCAGAGAAGAAATGCTTTTATCTTCTTAGGAACCTAGTAAGTGGAACTCTAAGTATCTTGTTTCATATTTTTTTTTATATTTTTAGAATATCATGTTTCAGCCGGTCCCAAATTTCTCTTTAATTAAAAAACAGGTGAGTGCTTGGCTGTTCTCCAAAAACAACTTCTGTGTTAAAATTAACAAATAAGATACACAGCTAAGTAAAAATAATCTTTCCAGGGCGGTGCCTGTAGCTTACTGAGTAGGGCGGTGGCCACATACACCCAGGCTGATGGGTTCGAACCAGGCCTGAGCCAGCTAAACAATGACAACTGCAACATCATCCTCATTAGTATAGTGGTGATACAACAACTACAACAACAACAACAAAATATAGCCAGGTTTGTGGCAGGCACCTATAGTCCCAGCTACTTGGGAGACTGAGGCAAAAGAATCACTTAAGCCCAAGAGTTGGAGGTTGCTGTGAGCTCTAACACCATAGCACTCTACCAAGGGAGACATAGGGAGACTCTGTCTCAAAAAAAAAAAAAATCTTTCCAGGGTAAGAACATAAGATTTTATCCCTTACATGCTTTATGGGTATTAGGAGAAAATAGAAAAGCATAACATGATATTTACTAATGGAAAAAAGATTATGTATGCAATGAGAAAATCTCATGTTTGCCAAGAACGTCCTACCATCTGTTCTCTTTTAGGAAAAAAACTGATTATAGGGTGGTGCCTGTGGCTCACTGGGTAGGGCACCGGCCCCATATGCCAGAGGTGGCAGGTTCAAACCGGCCCTGGCCAAAAAAAAATTGATTATAAAACATGTGCTTACTTTTAATATATGAGACATATACATATATTTACAGTTATGTGTAATTTAAAAATTAGGATCAAGTTTGGGTGTATAAATTATTTCACCTCTAATCTCAATCACTGTATCTAATTTCATAACCAGGTGCTGTCAGGTTGCCAACCATCTTGAAAGTCCCCACAATCCAAATACTCTCTGTGACCCCCAGGTGACTAATTTGGACTCATCCCACAAGGGATTGCCTTGCTACACCTGGTAGTCCCATTTCTACACATTTTTTTGTTTTGCCAGATTTCATTGTTTCCACCCATTGTGATTACTAGGTCAAATGTTTCTATACTAATAATTGATGTTCATTTTTCACAATCCACTACTTTTTCAGAAAACTCTACAAAAATCAGCATGAAAAAAAAATTCTAAAACTTAAAGCGAGAAAGGATGGTGGGTTCTGAATTCACTGAGGTCATGGTAGCTAGGCACGGTGATATGATACATGCCTATAGTCCCCGCTACTGGGGAAGCTAAGTAAGAAGGAGCACTTGAGCCCAGGAGTTAAAATTATTTTCTGCATATTTTTTTTTCTTTTCACCCTTTTATTCGAAGGCAGGTGCTGGTTTTCTTGCTTGTGTTTTTCTTTCCCAATGGCAGGACATAGGGAGAGGTGTGGGAACTATCCAGAATGAGGAGGATCTGTCTCTTCCCTCCTCAAACCCCATTACATACCTACATACTTTTCCCTCAGTGGCTTCTAGCTATGCCCAGAAGCAGAGTGTTGGTGTTACAGGGGTAGTTTTAGCAAAGGGACTTGAGGGTAATGTGGCAAAAGGTGGGGGCCCACATTCCTGGGGTATCACAGTTTTTCCCCACCAGACATGACTCTGAGTAGCCACTGAAAAGTGGATTCTATGGCTTGTTTGTCCCCTTCAAAACTCACATTAAAATTTAATTGCCATTCTGATGGGAGATTAAGAGGTAGGACCTTTAAGAGGTGATTAGGTCATGAGGACTCAATGTCAGTATCACAAGAGTGGGTTCATGATAAAAAGGATAAGTTCATCTCTCTTTATCTGTCTCACTCTTATCCTCCCCCTTCTGCCATGGAATGATGAAGCATGATGCCAACACCAGATGCCAATGCCATGCTTTTGGACTTTGCAGCCTGTAGAACCATGAGCCAAATACATTATTTTTTTCTTTTTTGTAGAGATAGAGTCTCATTTTATTGCCCTCGGTAGGGTCCTGTGGCATCACACAGCTCACAGCAACCTCCAACTCCTGGGCTTAGGCGATTCTCTTGCCTCAGCCTCCCAAGTAGCTGGGACTACAGGTGCCCACCACAACGACCAGCTATTGATGCAGTTCGGCTGGGGCCGGGTTTGAACCCACCACCCTCGGTATATGGGGCCGGCGCCCTACTCGCTGAGCTACAGGCACCACCCCTAAATACATTTTTATTCATTAATTACTCAGTATATGCTATCCTGTTATGCCAGCAGACTTCATGGCTGGGAATGTGGGTAGAGGCCTTGGAGCCAGTAACTCTCTCTTAAATTTGCTGGCACCTAGGCAGACCCTCTCTAATTATTAGTTATTGACTCAGGACATAGAAATCAGAGTTAGGGCTAGTGGAGTTGTAAAAAAAACTGGCAATTCAGGCTCTGAGGGAGGATTAGAAAAGTGTGGCTAAAGAGCAGCAGATCCTTGGTCTGAAAAACAATAGAGGGGGAATGTCTCAGTTACCTTAGACCTAATTATTAAAGGGGTGATGTACAGGTATCATTAGCAGGACTGAACCCTAGGACTGGAGACCCAACAGGACACGGTATTGGAGCTGTTTAGGGGTCTTTACGTCTAGTATTGTTGATCTGACCTGGGGAGAAGCTAAGAGGCCTAAAGCAATGACTCATGACTGGGCATGTTACAGGACCTGCCCTTAGAACCCAGAAGGCTACAGAGAGGGTACAGTTAAAGGGTCTCTGGAACAAGGGGACATGCACAGATCACTGAGGATCCACAATACTTCGATAGGGTAAAGAGAACTGCATGGAGCCCAGAAAGGACACTCTGGGAGAGAGCTTTCAGTGGGGAGAAGCAGCTGCCAGCCCTAGAGAGCTGGGATATGCCCTCCCTACAGGTGGCCTGTCTTTGGAACCTAATCACTCTTCCCCATGAAAGGATCAGATTCTCCACAATACCTATGAGATTGGTTCTCAAAGGTTGAATTCATGCTGGAATCCCAGACTGTGAATTTGAATTCCTTGCACCTTCCTAATCCTAAGAGTGACTAAAGTAAGTAGCCTGAGCCTATTAAAGAAATTTTGACTAAAACAACAAAAGGATAGACATGTCTAAAACTAAAACAAGTTGATCATCTCTTTATTTTTTCTTATTTATTTATTTAGGGAGTCTCACTGTGTCAGTAGAGTGCAGTGATGTCACAGTTCACAGCAACCTCAAACTCTTGGGCTTAAGCGATTCTCTGGCCTCAGCCTCCCAAGTAGCTGGGACTACAGGTGCCCACCAGCCACCACCCGGCTATTTTTTTTTTTTTTTTATTAAATCATAGCTGGGTACATTAATGCAATTATGGAATACAATGTGCTGGTTTTATAGACCATTTGAAATATTTTCATCAAACTGGTTAACATAGCCTTCACCGCATTTTCTTAGTTATTGTGTTAAAACATTTATACTCTACACTTAGTAAATTTAAGATGCACCCTTGTAAAATGCACCATAGTTGTGTTCTGGCTATTTTTTGGTTGTAGTTGTCATTGTTGTTCAGCCAATGCAGGCCAGGCTCAAACCTGCCAGCTTCAGTGTATGTGGCTGGCACCCTACTCACTGAACTACAAGCATTGAGCCTTCTCTTTTTTTCTTTTTAATATAAGTCAGGATCTCACTTGGTTGCTCTGACTGGTCTCAAATGCCTAGGTTCAAGCCATCCTCCCGCCTTAGGCTTCCCAGTAGCTGGAATTACAGGCATGAGACACCACATCCACTGATTATTTTTTGATTACTTAAATAAAGTTTACTTTTTTATTCCATCTGATTGCAAAATTGGGGAAAAGACCTATTTAATTGTTGTAGCCATCTTCATTCACATACAGTTTGAGAGGTCAAGACATCTGAAACCCACTCAGAGGTGGGTGAGGTAGTGATCTGCAGGACTGCCCTGGCAAGTCTGCTGAGAAGAGACCTCATGATAAAGCTCCACCCACAAACCTTGGCCACACAGGCCTTCTCCCTGAGTGTGTCCTCTGCTACTACATGAGGTTTAATTGATCAATTTATTGCTGAGTGCCTCACATTCTCCCTTTCCACTCACATAAAGCTTCTCCCCAAAAAGCTCTTCTCTGATGAGGCATACATTTTTCCCTAATCTCTCTGCACAACAGAGCTTCTACTCTGTGGACTTTGTAGTTTGACGAGGATGACTTAGAGCCAAAGCCTCAGCCACACTCCTTTTCCACCGCGGATGTGTCAGACCAGATTGCCTGGAGAGATAATTAGGAGAATCAAGAGTTTACAGGGGCAAGACTGAGTAGAGAAAGGAGCTGATGCACAATGCATTCACAACTGATAGATCAGTCAGTTGATGGGGAGCTCTGGATCTGGGATGGACCCTTTGGAGTTGTCCCAGTTGAGGGCTTTGTCTCCCTACATGAACCGGTCATTGAGGAGGATCTCCCCCGCCCTGGGAAGGTGCATAACCCTCGGTCACACAGCTCCCTGGGGCTAAGAGCCAGTCCCAGGAAGGACAGCAGCTCTGCCTGTAGCAGCACAGTTCTCTTGAGCAGCTGGGATGCTAGCCCTGAAAAAGCTCTTCTGGGTACAGCTCCCCACATCTGGATCCTCCCTGCAATATATGTCCACAAAAGTCTTGCCCAGGCTTGGTGCCTGTAGCTCAGTGGCTAGAGTGCCAGCCACATACACTAGAGCCGGCAGGTTCAAACCCAGCCAGGGCCTGCCAAACAATGATAATTATAACCAAAAAAAAAAAAAAAAATAGCTGAGCACTGTGACAGGCACCTGTAGTTCCAGCTACTTGGGAGGCTGAGGCAAGTGAATCATTTAAGCCCAAGAGTTTCAGGTTGCTGTGAGCTGTGATGCTATTGCACTCTACCGAGGGCAACATAGTAAGACTCTGTCTAAAACAAACAAACAAAAAAAGTCTTGCCCATACTCCCTGCAAATAAAGACTCTTCCTGGGTGCACCATCTTGTGCCTAGCTGTCCTTTCATGGAGGCTCACACACTCCTTGAACATGTGACACTTTGCCCCAGCATCTGCCACTGGACTTCCAATAAATGTTGACTCATTGCTGAAGCCTCACCCACAGTCCCTGCACATACAAACTTCTCCCAGTGTGTCCTTTCGTGCATGCTGGAGGATGACTGATGGCCACAGGCTCCTCTCCTGTACCTGTCCCCCAGTGCTTGAAGAGGGTGACACATCTCTGAAACTTCACTCATACCCTGTGCACACATGGGGACTACTCCCTGTGTCTCTCTGGTATAAGATGAAGTCTGACTGATTGCTCAAGTCTGCCCATGACCCCTGCAGACACAAGGCTTCCCTCTTCAGTGTGTCCTCTGGTGTCTGATGAGATTTGACTTGTATCCAAAGCCTCGCCCACACTCCCTGCAAAGGTACCGCTTCACCCCTGAGTGTGTCCTCTGGTGGACAAGGAGTGACTTCCGGCTAAAGCCTCGGCCACAGTCAGGCTTGGCACTTGTAAGGCCTCGGCACGTGGAAGGCTTCTCCCCTGAGTGTGTTCTCTCATGCACCATGAGGGTTGATTTGTCACAAAAGCCTCTCCCACACTCCCTGCAAATGTAAGGCTTTTCATTTGAATGTGTCCTCTGGTGTCTAATGAGGTTTGACTTTTGGCTAAAGCCTCGCCCACACTCCCTGCAAACATAATGCTTCTCTCCTGAGTGTGTCCTCTGGTGGACAAGGAGGAGGGACTTCCGGCTAAAGCCTCGGCCACACTCACTGCACGTGTAAGGCTTCTCTCCCGAGTGTGTCCTCTCATGCACAATGAGGTTTGACTTGTCACAAAAGCCTCTCCCGCACTCCCTGCAAATGTAAGGCTTTTCATTTGAATGTGTCCTCTGGTGTCTAATGAGGTTTGACTTTTGGCTAAAGCCTCGCCCACACTCCCTGCAAACATAAGGCTTGTCCCCTGAGTGTGTCCTCTGATGTTTTCTGAGGGTT
>CAUYON010143464.1:0-12674 GCA_963573935.1 Arctocebus calabarensis | reverse complement strand
GGCGGGTGCCTGTAGTCCCAGCTACTTGGGAGGCGGAGGCAAGAGACTCGCTTGAGCCCAGGAATTGGAGGTTGCTGTGAGCTGTGATGCCACAGCACTCTACCCAGGGTGACAGCTTGAGGCTCTGTCTCAAAAAAAAAGGTTGTCTCAACTGAGAACCAAACAGCCCACAGTCCCACTAAATAGCCCATGCCTATACTTCCTGTCACACTAACATTTCAGTTCTTAGCACCCTCTTCTCCCTTAGCAGCCACTCTCCCTTGCTAACCTCCTCACCCTAAACACTTCCTGTCTCCTCCCCTTCCCCAGACCAGGGGAAGATGCACTCTTAACAACCTTCTCTATAGACACAAGTACCATAACTGTAATCCTACCATCCCCCCTCTAGTAGACTGTGGGCCGTGGGTGTTCTACCGGGCAGGGAGCTTATCTATCTTATCTATCTGTTCGACCTGTACTGCTACACAGTGCCTAACCTATAGAAGCTTAATATCCTGGGCTATTCTAACCATCTGTTTGTTAGTATCCTCTATTTGAAAGTAAGTTATATAAGGGCAGGGATGGCGTCTGTTTCTCTTGTCATTGTATCTGCAGGCCCCAGCACAAGGCTAGGCCATAGCAGCTGCTTAGGGTACATTTAGGGAAGGCTACATTGCCAGGGGCTGCTCTGAGATCCCCACTCCAGGCTGGAGACTCACAATCACATCATGTTGGCCCAACACAGGCATCTCCCACAGGGACTGGTTGGTAAATCGGTTGAAATAGTAGGGGCGGTTCTCCCTCCGGCTCCAGCACTTCTCCCAGCCTGCATGCACCAGCTCCTCTGCAAATAGGCATGGGACCCAGTCAAGGTCAGGGCTGCTCCAAGAGCACCCTTCCTACCCCACCACCCACCACCACTACTCCCTGCTAGTACCTGGGAGGTCCTGCACCAGGCGGATTGGCTTTGGAGAACAGGGCTGGCTCTGATTAGAAGTGCCTGGAGAGTGACTCAGCAGGGATGCTTCCTCCCGGGGGCTGCCGTGATTCTCATTGGCCATCTCAGCACCCACACGGGACCTGCCATACAGAGGATGGAAGAGTGTCAGCTCCACCTCCCCACTCACCAGTTATAATCCACTGAGGACCCCAGGACCGCCTGTAGATCTGGAGAAATCCAATCCCATCCTGACCTGGAGGGCCAGCATGGTGCCATCAGAGTCTTGGGATCTAA
Source organism: Arctocebus calabarensis (assembly GCA_963573935.1). Classification (NCBI taxonomy): domain Eukaryota; kingdom Metazoa; phylum Chordata; class Mammalia; order Primates; family Lorisidae; genus Arctocebus; species Arctocebus calabarensis. Next base: position 11,461 of record CAUYON010143464.1, on the reverse strand, counting down.
GCCGCAGTTCCTTCAATTATAAAATGGGTATACTCCTGTGGCTCCTTCTGCCTGAAACACCTTTCTCCCAACTCACTGCCTGGCTTGCTGCCTGGTTTGCATCTTCCAGGAAGCCTTCCTTAACTCTCCCCTCTTCAGGCTAGGAGGTCAGGGTCCCTCCTTAGGGCCATGAACACCTCCACTGTAGTATTGGGATGGCTTGGTCTATCAACTGGGTTTGTTTCCCCCATTAAACTGTCAGAACTTCTAGCATAGGAGTTGGGTCCAATCCAGCTTTCTCCAGAGCTCAGCTATTAATTCTGCAAATATTTACAAAGTACCAAAAGTGGCAAACAATTAGAACAAAGCTTGCCCTTGAGAAGCTATTCCTACAAGAAGGAATAGTAACAACTCCTCTTGGGAGATGGGATTTTACTGCTTCCATCCAGTAAAATCTAAACAGAAAAAAGCACATCTTGGAAAGGGGCATGGAACTGAATTGGTCAGTTCATTTTACATTATAGAGCAAGAAGTAATCTGTCACTAAAAGAAGCAATCTGCAAACAAGGACTATCTAATTTAGTCCTTCACAACACCCAGGTGGAAATTTGCTTGCAGCAAGGAAGCCAGTTTCTTCAATTTGTATTCCTATTTCTCCCACCCAAAGTACACTCAGCACAAGCCCCAATGGCCAAAGTGGTTCCTGAACTGGGGCTATAAGACTCCTAGGGGGCCAACTATAATCGGACTGGTGATGCTGAATTTGTTTTTGGTTTGTCACAACACCCAAAATATATCAAACCTTTACCCCCAATAAGACCACAAAGGCAAGTTTAAACATCAATTATGTTTGCATGCTGAAATTTTATCAACTCATTGTGGTCACACTGTTTCTCATGCTGATCAGAAGCTCTGAATGGTTGTTGACAAAATCATAGGAATCACTGGGACATTGATTTTATTGTACACTCAGTCACAAGACATCTTCGTTAATTTGGAAAGGGAAAAATGAATGGTTGCTCCATCTGTACAGTCTGGCAGATAAAAACGCAGGGGGCACCAGGACTATATACAACAAAAAAGGGCCTTGATAACAAAAAGATTTAGAAACACTAACCAAGGGAAGAAAAAGCTGGAGCTGCCTTGGTTCTCCTTGGTTCTCCGGGAAGGAGGAATTCCTGGTGCTTTGGGGGCTGAGCCCATAGGTTTCAAGGCTGAATGAGGTCCCCTTTCTCTCACCCTCTGGGGTCTGCAACGATAGCATGAGAGGGTTTTCTTCTCCAGATAGATGGACCCCCAAGTCACAGGGTTCCACAAAGGCAGAGGGGAGGCCTACAAGAAGGCTCAGCACAGCTGGGTAGGCTGGTCAGCAGTGGAGTGGCCCAGGGCCCAGGGGATTCTTCTCATCAGCAGCTGAAGACCAAACAGAAAAAAAGAGAGTTACAGACTTGTGAAACACTATAGAGCATGGAAAACAGCAAGAGAGGCAAGGACACAGAGCAAATTGGGAGCTTCCAGGCTGGAGTTGGGGAGGGCTGTGGAAGTGGGGGTAAGAGTCCTGGGGATGAAACTGTTACTTCTCAAACTTTCTAATTAACAAGTTCACCTTCCTGGGGCACATGTCTTCATTTCGCATATTAGATCCTGCCAACTAAAGTACACTTAGACCAGAGAATAGTGATCAAACATACATCTCAAATAGTGATCAAACATACATCTCATGCATCTGAGGGCACTATTCAAGCCACCCACAGCAAGTAAAAGACACACTTCTTTCAATAACTGTCTTGGAAAAAAAAATGCAAACACATTATGTAACATATCTTGTTCATCTTTATTGAAAAAATTATTTTCCCAAGAAATATCCTGTGATATCGATGCACGAGGTGGATGAACTCTACAGAAGAGGCACAAGAATAGTTTAGTGGGAGGCCAAACAGGGACACTGCAGTATTTCCAAAACTGGCTGTGCATCAGAATTATCCAGGGATTTATATATATATAAAATTCAAACTTCTGTACCTCACGCTACATCTTAGGAGCCAGAAATGGGTGTGTGTTGGGGTAGGGGTGGGCGGCGTGGTACACAGTATTGGTATTTGCAAAACGCAACGCAAAAGTGGGAGATGAGAAGACTGTAATTTTCTCACCTCACACTATTGGAAAAACTTATCAGATTTTTACGATTAAACAAAATTTAATTCTCTATGTAATGTGGGTGCAGCAGCTATGTGGCTAAAATACCACCCAGGGGTTGGAGTACGCGACCTCTATGATTAGTCTACCTAGCTCGCTGTACGCGCTAACACATAGCTGCTCCTCTTAACATAACGTTTATTTGTCCTGTGACAGCCCGAGCCCGACGCGTTCCGCAGTCTGAGAAGAATAACTCAGCTTAAGGATAAATAATTGCCATCTACGCCACCTACGCAACCAACCGGAGGAACCCACCAAAAGATACAGCCAAGGTGCGGGATTGGGGGAAGAAGGGGCGGGAGCATCCCAGTGATGTGCCAATCAGAATTATCCGGCCCAGTAGGAAGGCGGCAAAGGAGTTGCAAGGTGCGCAGGCGCGGGGCGCGCCCAGAAGGTGGCTAGCCCAGAGCGCGCGCACCTTCCCCTCCCCCACCTCCAGCGGGGGCGGTCTGTTTGGCGCGCGCGCGCCGGCCCATCTCCCGGGCTCCGCCCCCCGCCCCGCCGCGCGCTCCCGCCTCCGGGCTGAGGCGACTCAGAGTCGGAGCCCGACACAAAGGCGGTGGCGGCGGCAGCAGCGGAGGGGCCCTAGAGGCCGCTCCGCCCGCGCTCTCCGGGCCCACCTTGGTCACCTCGGCCACCGGTCCAACAGCCCACCCGCGGGTCTAAGATGGCGGCGGCGACTGAGACGGGGCAAGCGGCGGCCCCGAGCGGAAAACGCCGGAGGGGCTACCACTGTCTGGCTTCGGATCCCCAGGTCCTGGCGCGGCTCGCGGCGGGACCGTGACTTCCCGGGACTCTTACCTGCCTGGAGCGGAGTCGAGGGGACGCGGCTACACGTTCTGCTCGACCGCCCGTTTTGCCGCCTCCGCCTCGCCCTCCCCAGCGCCGCTGCCGCCATCTTGTGTCCCGGGCAGGGACTCCGGGCTGCGCATGCGCTGGTACCGCCTCTGAGGGGCCTCGCCACTGTCGTGCCGCCATCTTGAGTGTGGCAGGGTCTGCGGGCTACTCAGACCCTGCTTGTTTTCGGCCCCCTCCCCTCCCCTAGTCCTTCCCTGCTGTTCCGTGCAGCTGTGTGGAGGGGGTGACAGCTTTGTTGGTCTTAGGGGGTGGACTGACCAAAAAGTAAACTCCCAAGCACGTCCCCGCCTCAGTTTCCCCCGCCAGCACACCGGAGCCAGGATAGCTGGGTGGGCGTTGCGCCGGTAGGGTTGGGACTGAGTGTGCGCACTAAGGGATGCGAGGGAGGTTTGAAACCTGTTGGGGGCTTGGGCTCAGCTGTCGGCCCGGGGGCGGAGTCCTGGTGACGTAGCTCTGGACGTAGCCGGGAGCTGCGCTGGGTCCTAGCTCCCTGTGCGCCTTTGCCACCTCCAGCCAGTCTATCACCGTCTGTGGGCTTCTGTTCCGTGTTGTGCTAGAATGTTTTCCAGCCTTGTCCGGTGTCCAGGGTACCGTGCAAATCAAACTTTTCCTCATAATAAGCCTGCCCAAATTGTAAATGTTTTTGAATAGAAGAAAAAAGCCGTAGGGGACTTTATTACAATAAAGATGGCCTTTGGCGAAGTCGGGAAATTCTAAAGAAAATGCGTCGAAGGAACTTCCCATGGCTGATATGTCTGTGGCCGTGGGTTTAAAGCCTCACTAGAACCTCAAACCAGCTATAAAGGTTAATCTAGCAGGAGTCTGGCATTTGTCCGGTGCTACTTGCCTGCCGGACTCCCTGCAGGATTCTTTGGTACCGCCACCTCTGTCCTCCCAGTTAGCAATCCTGCCAGCTTGAGAACGGGACAAGCTTGCCACCTGCTGTTGGTCCTGCGTTTGTGTGCAGCCAGAGGTTGCAGATGCCCCAGCTGGGCAGCCTCTGATGTGCATGGTCCTGGCAGCCTAAGGCTTAGGAGGGGGTAGGGGTGACAGGAAAACCTGAGGCAGTGCCATGAATAGTAATGAAGAACTAAGGTTCTCTGGTGTCTCGGCTAGTCTGGTTTCAAATCCCTGCACCTCCACCCTAGATGTGTGGTCTTGAGTCTATCTGCTTCATAAAGATTTGGTGAAGCCCGGGCGCGGTGGCTCAGGCCAGTAACCCTGGCACTCTGGGAGGCCCAGGCGGGTGGATTACCTGAGTTTACAGGTTGGAGACCAGCCTGAGCCAGAGCGAGACCCCCGTCTCTAAAAAAAGTAGCCGGGCGTTGTGGCGGGCGCCTGTAATCCCAGCTACTTGGGAGGCTGAGGCAAGAGAATCGCTTAAGCCCAAGAGCTGGAGATTGCTGTGAGCTGTGATGCGACAGCACTTTACGGAGGGCGACACAATAAAACTGTGTCCAAAAAAAAAAAAAAATGGTTCAAGCGGCAAAAAGGTGCCAGCCACATTTACCTCAGCTGGCGGGTTCGAATCCAGCCTGGGTCTGCCAAACAACAATGATGGCTGCAACAAAAAAAATTGGCCGGGCGTTGTGGCGGGCTTCTTAGTCCCAGCTACTTGGGAGGTGGAGGCAGGAGAATCGCTTGAGTCCACGAGTTGGAGGTTGCTGTGAGCTGTGATGCCTCAGTAGTACTCTACCCAGGGCGACAGCTTGAGGCTTTGTCTCAAAAAAAAAAAAAAAAAAATCTTTTTTTTTGGCGAGAATTGGCTGGAGCATACTCCATCCCCATAGTACCTGGCACTTCGTGAGTGCTTCACAGATGTTAGCTCTTAGCACTCCTCAGTGTTAGGGAGATAGCTCCAAATAGATCAGAGGCATATAGAGATAAGCCAGCTCTGCTAGGCACACTAGGTGCTGCGGTTCCTTCCCTCACAGAGCTTTCAGTTGGGATGGGAAGCTTGATAGGAAACAGAATACCTGCACCCTATCTCCATCTCCATCCTATGTGTGTGGACCACCTGTCCTTCACCTGGGACAGCCTTGGTTTATGACTGCTGTCCCAGCATAGTTATCAATATTGTCTCTTCTTTCCAAAGTGCCCTGGTTTGCTGATTTCCTAGGCTGGGAGTACCAGCTCTTCTTAGTGGACCAGGTAGTGAAGCATCTCAGAGTAAAGCTTTTCTTCTTTTTTTTTTAGAGTCTCATTATGTTACCCTTGGTAGAGTGCAGTGGTGTCACAGCCCACAGCAACCATGAACTCTTGGGCTTAAGTGATTCTCTTGCCTCAGTCTCCCGAGTAGCTGGGACTACAGGTGCCCTCCACAATGCCAGCTATTTTGTTTTCCTTTTTTTTTTTTTTTTTTTTTTGCAGTTTTTGGCCAGGGCTGGGTTTGAACCCACCACCTCCAGCATATGGGGCCTACGCCCTACTCCTTTGAACCACAGGCACCGCCCTCAGGCTTTTTTTTTTTTTTTTTTTGCTGTTGTTTTAACTAGCTCCAGCCGGGTTCAAATGGCTGGTGCTGTAACTACGGTGCTACTGGCACCAAGCCAGAGTAAAGCTTTTCTGTTAAATAAAGTGAGAGGCGGGTGTCACCTGTGGCTCAAGGGAGGAGGGTGCCGGCCCCATATGCCAGAGGTGGTAGGTTCAAACCCAGCCCCAGCCAAAAACTGCAAAAAAAGTAAATAAATAGATAAAGTGAGAGTCATAACTCATATTCCTAGGCTGACTGACTTCTGCTAACTACAATTTACTAGTAATCTTTTAACTTATTCTGAGGCTCCCACATTTCCGCTCTCACTTTCTGAACACATTGTTTTATTTGGTTTCCACAAAAGGTTATACTCATTCCATGAAGTAGTCTATCTAGCATTGGAATAGACAAACAGTATTTCTCGGGTTCTCCGTTTCTGTCTTCTTTTCTAGATTAGTTTTTGCATGTAATAAACCCATGTTTTTGAGATCTCCCATCTTTGTCCAAGAAGAGAAGGGAGATTAATTGTGCTTCTAAACATCTCAGTGTTCAGAACATTTGATAGGACATCCAAGGGATTGTTAATTGAGGTCCCCAGAGAAATAGTACATCTTTTAACCATTTCTTGGTTTCAAAGGCAGCTGTTTGGGGCTCAGCGCCTGTGGCTCAACGGGCTAAGGCACCAGCCACATACACCTGAGCTGGCGAGTTCAATCCAGCCAGGGCCTGCCAAACAACAATGACCGCTGCAACCAAAAAATGGCCGGGCATTGTGGCAGGCGCCTGTAGCCCCAGCTACTTGGGAGGTGGAGGCAAGAGACTCGCTTGAGCCCAGGAATTGGAGGTTGCTGTGAGCTGTGATGCTACAGCGCTCTATCCAGGGTGATAGCTTGAGGCTCTGTCTCAAAAAAAAATAAATAAATAAAAAGGCAGCTGTTCGGGGCAGCGCCTGTGGCTCAAAGGAGTAGGGCACGGGCTCCATATGCTGTAGGTGGTGGGTTCAAACCCAGCCCCGGCCAAAAACGGCAATAAATAAATAAAGGCAGCTGTTCGCACTAATAAGAGTACTTATTCCAGGCTCAGTGCCTGTGGCTCAAGCAGTTAAGGCACCAGCCACATACACCTGAGCTGGCGAGTTCAAATACAGCCTAGCCCTAACAAACAATGACAGCTGCAACCAAAACCTAGTCAGGCATTGTGATGGGCGCCCTCCCTACTTGGGAGGCGGAGCAGAAGAATCCTTGAGCTTAGGAGTTAGAGGTTGCTTTGAGCTGTGATGCTACGGCACTCTACCCAGGGCGACAGCTTGAGGATCTGTCTCAAAAAAAAAGAAAAAAGAGTACTTACTCCAGGCTCAGCGCCTGTAACTCAGTGGTTAGAGCACTGGTCACATAAATTGGGGCTGGCAGATTTGACCCTGGCCTAGGCCTGCTAAACACCAATGACGACAACAAAAAAATAGCCGGGTGTTGTGGTGGGGGGGAGGCCTGTAGTCCCAGCTACTTGGGAGGCTGAGGCAAAAGGATCACTTGAACCCAAGAATTGGAGGTTGCTACTGAGCTAAGATGCCATGGCACTCTACCAAGGATGACCAAGTGAGACTCTGTCTCAAAAAAAAAATAAATAAATAAAGGCTCGGCGCCTGTAGCTGAATGGGCTAAGGCGCCAACCATGTACACCTGAGCTGGAGGGTTCAAATCCAGCCCGGGCCCGCCAAACAACAATGACGGCTGCAACCAAAAAATGGCCAGGCATTGTGGCGGGCGCCTGTAGTCCCAGCTACTTGGGAGACAGAGGCAGGAGACTCGCTTGAGCCCAGGAATTGGAGTTTGCTGTGAGCTGTGATGCCACAGCACTCTACCCAGGGTGACAGCTTGAGGCTCTGTCTCAAAAATAAATAAATAAATAAAGGCCCGGCGCCTGTGGCTCAACAGGCTAAGGCGCCAGCCACATACACCTGAGCTACCGGGTTCCAATGCAGCCTGGGCCCACCAAACAACAATAACGGCTGCAACCAAAAAATGGCTGAGCGTTGTGGCGGGCGCCTGTAGTCCCAGCTACTTGGGAGGTGGAGGAAGGAGACTTGCTTGAGCCCAGGAATTGGAGGTTGCTGTAAGCTGTAATGCCATGGCACTCTATCCAGGGCTACAGCTTGAGGCTCTGTCTCACCAAAAAAAAAAAAGCAGGGAAGTGCCCTGGTTTGGGTAGTAAATAGTATGGCCACCAGGCCTATGAAATGCCAAGTTTTACAAGCCCCCAGCTAGTTTTCTGTTTTGTTTTGTGTTTTGCCTGGGTAGAGTGCCATGGCATCATTAGCATAGCTCACAGCAACCTTAGTCTCTTGGGCTCAAGAGACCCTCTTACTTCAGCCTCTTGACTAGCTGGAGCTACCATGGCTAGTTTATCTATTTTTAGTAGAGATGGTGTGTAACTATTGCTCAGGCCACTCTCAAACTCCTGAGCTCAATAAATCCACCCCCCTCGGCCGCCCAGAATGCTAGGAAGACAAGCATGAGCCACCATGCCCAGCCAGCTCCCAGCTACTTCTTTTTTTTTTTTTTTTTTTCAGACAGAGCCTCAAGCTGTCACCCTGGATAGAGTGCCATGGCATTACAGCTCACAGCAACCTCCAATTCCTGGCCTCAAGCGAGTCTCCTGCCTCCACCTCCCAAGTAGCTGGGACCACAGGCGCCCGCCACAACGCCCAGCCATTTTTTGGTTGCAGCCGTTATTGTTGTTTGGCGGGCCCAGGCTGGATTCGAACCCGCCAGCTCAGGTGTATGTGACTGGCACCTTAGCCACTTGAGCCACAGGCGCTGAACCCCCAGCTATGTTTAGATAGCGAGATGGGGTCTTGCTCTCACTCAGGCCAGTCTGGAATCTGTGAGCTCAGGCAATCCACCCGGCCGTGGACTCCCAGAGTGCTGGAATTACAGGCATGAGCCACCATGCCCGGCCTGGTTCTTGCTTTTTTGTTTCCAAGTGTTTTTTCATTCATTGTTCAGATTCTCTTAATTCGTTGATAACCAAGGTACCAAACATTCCAAGTGCCTATTCCTCTATGTAGTCATGCAATCGTGTGAGTAGGAATTATTAACTCGAAACTGCACATGAGGAAACTGAGGCTGGGGGAGGGGAACAGGGGAAGTACTTTCCAGGTCCACACAGCCATGAAGTAACAAAACTGGGGTGTTCAGCTCAGGGTTCCCAATACCAAAACCCAAAGTTGGTTCCATTAAATCACTCTGGCTTCTCTCTTATAGAGAAGGGAATCTGGATTCAGGGAAAACGACTTGTCTGAGTTGAGACAGTGGCCCTGAATATTTCCACTTTGACATTGTACAGGTTTCTCTACTGCAAAGTGCTTCACACTGCTCTTGTCATTTCTCATGTACCTTCCTTGTTTCTTCTAGTATATGCCTCATCTCCTCCCTCCCTCTGCTTGCTTTCTACATGCAGTCCAAATCAGCCTTTTCTCTCCATCATCATTTCCACGACCCCTTATCTTTTAAACCTTTTTTTTATTTTTTAAGGGTAGGGTTTTTGGTTGTTTTTTGCTTGTTTGTTTGTTTGTGGAGACAGAGTCTTACTCTACCGCCCTCGGTAGGGTGCTGTGGAATCACAGCTCACAGCAACCTCCAGCTCTTGGGCTTAGGTGATTCTCCTGCCTCAGCCTCCAGTAGCTGGGACCACAGGCGCCCACCACAGCGCCTGGCTAATTTTTGATGCAGTTCGGCCTGGGCCGGGTTTGAACCTGCCACCCCCGGCACCGCCCTAAACCTTTTTATTGTTAAGAATGGCATGTGTCGGCTTGGCGCCTGTGGCTTAACGGGCTAAGGCACCAGCCACATACACCGGATCTGGTGGGTTTGAATCCAGCCCGGGCCCGCCAAACAACAATGACGGCTGCAACCAAAAAAATGGCTGGGCGTTGTGGCGGGCGCCTGTAGTCCCAGCTACTTGGGAGACAGAGGCAGGAGACTCGCTTGAGCCCAGGAATTGGAGGTTGCTGTGAGCTGTAATGGCACAGCACTCTATCCAGGGTGACAGCTTGAGGCTCTGTCTCAAAAAAAAAAAAAAAATAGCATGTGTACAGAAAAGCACACAAAACATAAAATGTAAAGCCCAGTGGTTTATCACAAAGTGATCACTCGCATCACTCAGGCCCAGGAACTGAATCATCAAGTAGAATGCAGGGAATTTGCTCTTCCAACTACTTTCCTGATAATCGCTTCCCTGATTTTATAGTTGTACCACCAGAGAATGCATCCCTAAACATCATGGTTTAGTTTTGCCTGTTCCTTGAACTTTACATAAATAGAATGATACAGAATTTTTTTTTTTTTTTTGAGACAAAGTCTATCTATGCCCTTGTGTCACAGCTCACAGCAACCTCAGACTCTTGGGCTTAAGTAATTCTCTTGCCTCAGCCTCCCAAGTAGCTGGTACCCGCCACAACGCCGGGCAATTTTTTGGTGCAGTTGTCAGTGTTTAGCAGGCCTGGGCTAGTCTCCAACCCACCAGCTTTGGTGTATGTGTCCAGCGCCGTACTGCTACAAGGCGCTGAGCCAACACAGAATTATTTTGTATCATTATTTTGTCTGGCTTCTTTGGCTCACTTGGAAAACTCATCTATGTTGTTGCATGTAGCTATAGTAAGTTCCTTTCATTGCCATTTTTTACATGTCTTTCACTGTACATGTATCTATTCTATCATTGAGAGATAAGTGAAGCCTTCCACCCATCCTATCTCTTAGTCTCCAGATTGCCTTTAGGTCTTCCAGCCTCTAATCCATAATCCTCCCCGCAGCCATAGCGATCTCTTTAAGTCTGGCTGTATTGCAAATCTCACAAGTCCTGGGCTTAAAACCATTGAATGCTTCCTCACTGACTGCAGGATAAAGTCCTAAACCCTTGGTTTACAAGACCATAGTTATTCTGCACTGCGATGGCAGAGCATTTACTATGAACTGTGCCAAGCTCGTCATGTACTTTCATTTTATTCATGATCTGGCACTTCAGACCATCTCTTCTTTTTTTTGAGACAGAGTTTCACTATGTTGCCCTCAGTAGAGTGTTGTGGCATCACAGCTCACAGCAACCTCAAACTCTTGGGCTCAAGAAATTCTCTTGCTCAGCCTCCCAAGTAGCTGGGACTACAGGCGCCTGCCACAATGCCCAGCTACTTTTTGTTGCAGTTGTCATTGTTGTTTAGCTGGCCCGGGCTGGGTTTGAACCCCCCAGCCTCGGTGTATGTGGCTGGCGCTGTAACCTCTGTGCTACTGGTGCCAAGCCATAAACCATCTCTTTTTTTTTTTCTTTTTTTTTTAGACAGAATCTCACTTTATCGCCCTCAGTAGAGTGCCGTACCATCACAGCTCACAGCAACCTCCAACTCCTGGACTTAGGCAATTCTCTTGCCTCAGCCTCCCAAGTAGCTGAGACTACAGGCACCTGCCACAACGCCCGGCTATTTTTCTGTTTTGCAGTTCGGCGAGGCCAGGTTTGAACCCTTCGGTATATGGGGCTGGCACCCAACTCGATGAGCCACAGTGCTGCCCCTAGCTATTTTTTTTTTTTTTTCAGTTTGGCCAGGGCAGGGCTCAAACCCCTTAACACTCAGTATATGGGGCTAGCGCCCTACCTACTGATCTGGTGTCAGTCACCTTCTTGCACTTAAAATTTCCCTAAATGTCGGCTTGGTGCCTGTGGCTCAACAAGCTAAGGTGCCAGCCACGTACACCTGAGCCAGCGGGTTCGAATCCAGCCCGGCCCTGCCAAACAACAATGACGCCTGCAACCAAAAAATGGCCAGGCGTTGTGGCGGGTGCCTGTAGTCCCAGCTACTTGGGAGGCAGAGGCAAGAGACTCGCTTGAGCCCAGGAATTGGAGGTTGCTGTGAGCTGTGATGCCATGGCACTCTATACAGGGTGACAGCTTGAGGCTCTATCTCAA
>CAUYON010143462.1:0-33011 GCA_963573935.1 Arctocebus calabarensis | reverse complement strand
GTCGCCTAAACCTTTGTGGAAAGTACAGGGGACAGGGGACAGTGATTCAGCTGCATGACGAATATTCTTTTTTTTTTTTTTTTTTTTTGAGACAGAGCCTCAAGCTGTCACCCTGGATAGAGTGCTGTGGCATCACAGCTCACAGCAACCTCCAATTCCTAGGCTCAAGCGATTCTCCTGCCCTAAAGAATAGCCTCCTTGAATGAGCATCTTCAGTGACAGGACAGCTCCACCCCATCGCCTGGGACAGTCATTGCTACAGGCACTCACAAAGGCCTTTGAAACATACTTCATTGGCATTTTGAATTACCCTTTTAAAAAACTCCCCTCTTGGGCGGTGCCTGTGGCTCAATGGAGTAGGGCACTGGCCCCATATGCTGGAGGTGGTGGGTTCAAACCCAGCCCCAGCCAAAAACTGCAAAAAAAACAAAACAAACAAAAAAACTCCCCTCTTGAAGTCCCAGGTATTTGGGAGGCTGAGGCAAGAAGACTGCTTGAGCCCAAGAGTTCAAGGCCTCAGTGAGCTATGACTGCACCACTGTACTCTAGCCTGGGTGACAAAAAACACACAAAAAAATCCCTTCTAAAGCTGAAAATAATTCGTAAGTTAAAATTAACCCACTCTAAAGGAGGACCTCCATGGGACGACAATCATACCTCATTCTGAGGAAATCTGCGTATTGGGTTCAGCAGCCCTGTCTGAGGAGTCTGGGGTCTGTGTCCCTGGGGTCAGTGACTTGGCCCAATATGCTGACTGAGTGTAGTGACTCTGCTTCCCCCAGACATCTTCTTCCTGGCACTCACTGTGCTCAAAGGACCGTGTGGTGCTTGGCCACAAACTATCTCAGCCTGGGTATCACCATCGACAGGTATAAAACCAGATGCACGTTCCATCTTTGTGCAAACATCCTGCTCTGAGGCGCGTCTCACAGCTCTGCCAGTCCCATTTCACTCATACACTCCCCGGGCACATATTTCTGAGTAAACAGGAAGTGCCACCTGTCACCAGGAAGGTGAGGAGATGCCCAACCAGCAGCTACCAGGGTACCAGGACCACAGCCTGGGAGCTGGCCACTTTGTGAGAAGGAGCCTCAGAGACTCAGATGCCACCCAGACTCCGACCCCATTGGGAGAATGACTTTGCTCTTTGGGAAGCAGTGACTATCAAAATTAGTATTGAGAAGCAGCCAGGCGTCGCCAAGCATTTTCAGAATGAAAGACCCTGATATAACCTTTGAAAAGTAACCCAAAGAGAACTGGATTAGCATGAACATTTTTAAACAAATTTCTTCCTTTCTTACTCTGCTTGGCTGCTGAGACTACTGAGATGGAGGCCTGAGCTCTGCGCACAAATTCATTTCACCAGCTAATTGACACACATCCTTCTTTCTCTCTCCCATTGAAAAGGGCATGTGCACGAGATGAGTAGTTGAATAGTGATGCCTTAGCCGCACTGTAGCGAGAGGCTAGCTCCATTTCTAGGAAGAGGAGATGTGCACAGTTGGAGTGGACCCTGTCTCTTCCTTTCCGTATGCCATGAGAACTTGATCGCGGTCTGTCCTGGTGGGTTCAAGCTGCCTTCCGACTATCTGATGAGGCTAGCGTCCTGGGCCCGCCAGGCCCCACATACAGAAGCCCACACAACTCAGTGCAAGCTGGTGTGGTCACCATCTTGAAATTCATAATACTTTTCTCACAGCCAGCCCTGTGTTTGCACTTTGCATGGAGCCCCACAATTTATGCAGCTGGTCCTGTTGACTCAGGTCCCTGTGTGGAGACATCCTTCCAGAATTCAATATTTCTGTGCTGGTGTCTGGTGCCAAACCCATTCTGCCTAAGTCAGGTGTCCACTGACACTGATGGAACCCAGTGTTTGAAATGATGTGCACAGGTGTCCATGACACTCTGGGTCACCACCTGCACAAGCGGCCCTAACGAACACAAAATGAGAATGGAGAGGCCCCTCCAGTGGACAGCAGGAAGATCCCAGATCAGGCCACGGGCGTTTTCTGAAGAGCAGAAGCACAGGAAGGGCCATGTTGTCACCTGGGTGTCACTGGCCGTGCTTCTGGGGTCTGCCGCTGACCCACCAAGTAGTGAGGGGTGGTTGTATTCTCATTTACAATATGGTGCCCGCAGTGAACCCCTCTTCTCCAGGTCTTTGAAGAGTTGTGAGCACACCGAAGGGGAATGTAGCCTGATCCGGAATCTTCCACACCTGCAAGTTGGGAACCGGAGTGAGCAACCCCTTTTTGAATTCTGTCCGGGGGCCATGCGGGTAAGGTGTGCATTTGAGGCGGGGGGACAGTTCCCTGCTGGATTCCACTCCACAAACTCAGATGCCAATTGTGAGGTACAAAGAGCAGCAGGAGAGAACCAGGCTGAGCGTTCCAGCTCTGCCAACTAACGGGCACCACTCGGCACTGTGCCGGCTGGACGTCCCTCAGCCGGAGGGCTTGGGAACACAAGTACGTCAGGTTTTAGAATTTTTCCACATTTTGAAATATTTGCATGTAGAGAATGAGACATCCCAGGGACGTCCCAAGTCTAAGTATGAAATCCACTTACGTTTCATGTGTACCTTGCACACATAGCCTACAGCTAAGCCTACGGCATTTTTGTAACTACTTTGTGCATGAAACAAAGTTTTGACTTCATTTTGACCGTGACACATCACGTGAGGTCAGGTGTGAAATCTCCTACTTGTGGCGTTATATCAGTGCTCACAAAGTTTCAGATTTTGGAGTTTTTCACATTTTCAGGTTTGGGATGTTTTTCGATCAATGCTCACCCTGTGTATTCTTACCGTGAGAAGTTGAGGCCAAGGTAAGAACACCATGCGGTGTTTCAGGTAGGTGTGAATCTGGTTTCTACTCATTTTCCCTTCTGCCTGGTCTTCCTTCTCTCTCCTCCTGGAGGATTGGACCTCCCTCCTGGCTGCTCCCTCCACAGTCTCCCCAACTCGGAGCCCCTAGTGCAGGCATCCAGTGGCTGGCTACAGCTCTTCTGTGCAGGGTCCCCATGAGCCCTGGTTTGCTGCACGAGCCCCACTGGAGGCATTTCCCATCATGCACAGAGTCGAACCGAACCCCTCCTCTTGGTCCTGGGGACCCCCACAGCCTGGTCTCTGCATCCTTCCTGCCTCCCCTGTCTTAACCACACGTGCCCTGGATCCCGAGCTCACTCCCACAGCAGGACTCCTGTCCCCTCCCCTCAGGGGGCCACGTTCTCTCTCTTCCCCTGCTGTGTTCAGTTGTTCAGTTCCCCTGCCATCTCCAACCTGTCTACACAGCCTCATACACATACGTAGGCACCTGTGTGCATGAATAGTGCCACAATTTCAAGAATTAACGTGCTATGTCACAACCACTGAATTGCATGCTTTAAATGAATGAATTGTGGGGGATGTGAATTGTACCTCATTAAAGCTGTTTTTTTATTTTTATTTTTTTAAAAGACAAATGTTTGTATTCCCCTGAGGGTCGTGTCAGCTCTGTGAGAAGGTTAGGGTTCTTGGTTTGTCCTTTGAAAGGGAAAATAGAGAACGACATGTCTGTCTGCGCCCCTCTGTCTCTGGGTGGCACCCCACCCCGCTGGCCGTGAGATGTGTTTTTGAGTCTGCTGAGGCCAGCTCAGGATTGCCAGCCACCCTGCCAGCCACCCCAGGCGCTGGCTCAGGGAGGGAGACAGAGGCTAGCACCAGCCCGCAGAGGCTGCAGGGGAGCTCAAGCAGCCCAGGCGGATGAAGCTATTTTACAAACGTGATTTCATTTCAGCCTTAATCCAGGGGATTAGGCACAGCTGTGCTCGTTTGAGGGTTCTTTCATTTCAAAGCTGCTCCACGGGCTTTGATCTACAAAAGTCCAGTCTGCCAAGGTGGGAATTGTTCATTTTAATTAATGATTTGCTCCTTCATTGCAATTTGTTCTAGATTTGTTCACTTTTAAGATGCTACTTGGGCGTCTTGTCTATTTCAAGCAGCGATGAAAGGACAGCGTGGGTCATGTAACGTGATTTCTGGGCGCACATGACCCATGACTTCTGACTCGAATCATTCACCTCTTTCCAAAACTCTCCAGGGAGCAGGAAATGTGTCATAATGGAAGGGGAGGAGAAATATGCCCTGTGAAGGGAGGACCGTGACTGGGTGGCTGTGCAGTAGGCGAGCCCACTGCGGGCCGTTAGGGAAGGTCACCTGTTCGATCACCGTAGGGCCATTAGGGAAGCTCACCTGTCCGAGAGTGTGTCAGTGTAGGGATGATGGACAGCTTGGCTCACCTTCTTTTTTTCCTAAAGGTCATTAAAACCTGCAGACCCATATTTTTACTAAAATATTTGTACTAACTCTAAAACACTTCATTCCAGGAACAAACTGCCATTTCTGGAGAACTTCCAAGTCTTAATACCATCATACATCTCCAACACAACAGTCCCAAGGACACAGTGACACACACAGTCTTCCACTTTCCGCTTTTGTTCTTCCAAGATTGTCTCTGATCCCCACACCATCGGTAATCACAATGAGGACCCTGGAAGTGGAAGAATTTCTACACCCAATAGAATTTCAAATCCTTACAACAAATGGTCAGGCAGGTGTCACGAGGCCCATTTGATAGATGAGGACACAGATGCTCACAGAGGATGAGAAATTTACTCAAGGCCACCAGGCTTTGATCTGCGTTGCAGGCCCACAGCACATGCTCTGTCCCTGAAACTACAATGCTTTCCCAGTGGTGCAATGAGGGTGGGGACACAGGGCACAGAGCACCTACCCTGGTAAGGCTCGCAGCATCTCAGCACAGAAATTAAAATCCTGTTGCTACATACCTGTGTTCCATCCATAGACTAGGTCACTTGGGAAGATTAGTGACCCTGCTATCATGTCACTGTCATTGTGAATCATTGTTGCATCATGGGAACAGAGCCACACAGATAGACTCTCATCATCAAGGACAAAAGTACTGATTTCTGGGCTCATGCAGTTATCCTGGCAACTGGACACTCTGTCTAGGTTATCGTACACTACTGTGTGTGTGTGCACGTGTGCTGTGTTGCTACTGATTATAGCACTTTGCACCCACTAGTCACCTCCAGCTTGGCAGATGCCAACTGCCTGAGTATTGAGGACCTATGAAGTGATAAGTCGCCACTGAAGGCACAACCCTGTCTAATCAACATGTGTTGAGTCCTCAGCATGTAGGACACCTTCTTCCATAGAGATTTTGACAATGTGCCGAACTTGCCCTTCTGCACGTTGCAATCTCAGTTAAGGAGCTTAGTAAATGTGACCTAAGGCAGGTCTTCTGCTGTGTCCCCGCCTCCTGGTGCTCAGCACCTCAGGCTCAGGTCGATCTCACTGGTGGGAGGTGCTGGGTGTGTCAGTCTGCTCAGCATGCCCAGGCCTCTCTGGTGCGGTTGCCCTGAGCTTCCAGCACAGGCCAGGGGTCAGGAAGCCAGATCACAGCCTCAGGTGCCAACGCGGCTGTCTCTAGGCCAGATATCAGTAGAAAGACTGACTTATGCCCCCTCTCGGGACCCTGTGTCTGTCCTCCAGCTGGCTTAGGATTTGGCATGAGCTAAACTGGAGAGGTGGCAGGTGGGGGCCGAATTCACATGTGGGGAGGGAGGCTCGTGGCTGAGGCAAGGCTGAGGCAAGGCTGAGGCTTTGAAATTTAGGACTCCCAGCCCCTTAACCTTGGTGGATCAGAGAAAGAGAGCTGGGGCTCACCAGTGATGGGGGCTGGGGGGTACGTAAGAATCCTGCCCAGGTGACACCCTGGTCTGACTTAGCCACAGCAGGGACCAGAAGACCTGGGAGAGAGTGTCTGTGGCCCGGCCAGGCAGCAGCAGGCAGGCTTTCATTAGTTCTCTCTGATCTCATGGCCAGGTTGTTATTTATACTAGGCGATGCTTAGGTAGTTTTTTCTTTATCTTGTCTGACCTTCCTCGAAGTGAAGAGGGGCTTAGCGGGCAGTAATGTGGCTTCTCCTCATTCTCCCTGAGACACAGAAACGTGCTCAGTATGCTTCTAGATTTTGGAAATGAGAATGTGGCTTTACCCACGGGGCACAGATTTCATTAATGAACAAATGGAGCTGTGTAAAGAGCCATATTGGAGGGAAACGGAGTAGAGCAGAGATGAGTGACATTCATGAAAATGTAAAGGCCAAAATACTCCCGACCTGAGACTTGCTTCTGGAACCCCCAAGTTTGGGGAGGGGCCGGCACAGGCACCAAGAGACCTGGGGCAGCAGGTAGAAAAACTTTGGATGTGGCAGACCCACAGGGAGACGGCTCCAGGCACTGGCCAGTCCTGGGCTCAGCCTCCCATCTGCAACATCCATGCTCAGAACCGGCGGGATGGGGGAAAGGCAGGTGGCAGAAGCCTCGGTCCCGCCCAGTCACTGACACTCCACAGTCACTACCAGCAGCTGCTATTCCGGAATCTGCTGGGGGAGATTCTCCTGTCAAAATAGACTGAGAAGAAGAGATGAGCTCCCCTCCGGGGCTGGACTTCACTGGCCGGAGCAATTCTGCAGCAGGAAACAATGGTGGTGGCAGCAGCGTGGCCCAGGTGCTGTCACCAACCAGCCTGAACTCAACCCAGCCCCCAGGAATGGGGCACGGGGCTCAAAGAGAAGTGGGAATCCAGGTCTTTATATAACTCAGGATGTGTGAGACGGAACCCAGGTGGATTCCAGACCTGGCCATTAGGATGTCATTGTAATTCCTTAAATTTTGTATGAGAAAGTATATTTCAGATGGCACTTTTTGATAGAGGAAACGTGTGTTTAACTGTTTTCTTTCGATAAGACAGCGACTGCTGCAGAAATGCTGCTAAAGGAACAAGCCTGGAAGCTCCATTTGCATGTCTTATTCCCACAGTCCTGCACGCGTTTGGCTCTGCTGGGCTCAGCCGGGACGGGCTGGTCTTGGCTCTAGGCAGCAGGCTTGGCTCAGGTCTGCCTGCTGAATCTCCTCATTCTGCTTAAAACAGTGGCTAATGGGGCATGTCCCTTATATGGCAGAAGGGCAAGAAGCCAAGCCAAACCAGCAGCACAAGGGAGGCCTCATTAGCATCTTGTTTACTAACAGGACACTGGCCAGCAAAGCAAGTCATGTGACAACACTGAACTCAACTGGAGATAGATTATCCCCCACACATTCCACTGGGAGGCACCCACGAGTCACACGGAAAGGTTCTGGATGTATAATCTGTTACAGAGAGGGGGGAAGGACTGGGACCCTTCATCCAATCTACCACTTTCCCAGTGGATTTTTTTGGCAATCCAGTGCAGGGCTGAGACTCCAGTTATGCACACCTGTGCAAATGCCCGGCCACAGCCAAATTCAGAAGAGCTTTCCTTCACATTCCCTCTGTCTGTCCACCTCCTTTCAAGTACACAGTCTCTAGGATGGCCGTGGAAGTGCCGCTGGGTTTGCAATACCACTATCTTGGTATAGTCTTCCAATCACATTGCAAAGCCTCTGGGGAGCTCTATCGAACATCTGTCTAGCTAAATATAGTGGAACGGAGGATACATTTTCAGTCTAGGGCACAGTATGTCGTGGAATAAATTTGACTACTGCACTGTTCTGCACCATTTCAAAGGTGTCCTGGAAGAGACATTCTCTAGGGGTTACACAAAGAAGACTGGCTGAAATTAGAATGGTCTTGTGAAGATGGGAGGCACTGGCCCCTGGCTGTTCTCTTCTGGGGAGTTCAGCCAACAAAGCCCTGGTGCACCACAAGGCAGATTGTTGAGCCCAGTAGGCTGGGAGTACAACAGGCCCAGTAAAAAGCCTAGTCTTCACTTCCCTTCTCACAGAGGAAGAGGCACCAGTCAGTGTGGGCTGGGTTATGCTGCAGTAACAAACAAGCACAAAATCTCAGGGGCTTCAAACAATTTATGCTTATAAATCAAACAGATTTATGCCTGTCCTTAATCAGAAGGAGACTCCACTGATAATGATGGTGCCAGTCACATGCTGATTCATGGATTCACTCTTAAAGGCTTCTGGTCAGAACTCACACAAACCACTCACACTCTCTTGTCCCAAGATAGTCACTGAAGCACCCAAACCTTGAACATGGTGGGGAAGTGTGAGCCTATTTTGTGCTCAGAATGTTCCGAATGGCCCTGCTAACAACTGTGGAAGGGAACTCCCAAGTGTCTACCCAGGAAGAAGATGCCTGGGGGGGATCTCCACTGGCCTCTCTCCCCATCCTAATTCACTCACTTCACCCAAGGGCAAGGCTGGTAGGGGGATGGGCTGGCTGTGACTCTCCTCTACCACAGCAGCACACGAGGGCCAGTGCGGTTTAGGACCTGCCTCCCTCTGTCTCCAGGCAGAGGACCCACAGACAATGTGGTGGGGTATCCTACTCTTCCCACCCTGCAGACCTCAACCCTCCTCTGTGTGAGTCAGCCCAAGAGCTGGCCCAGGAAAGAGGCTGACAAGAAGCCCAGTTGGGGCCACATATCCGAAGTGAACTCTCCACTAGAAATTTCCCTCTCAAACAAAAAACAGATGAACAAAATCCCTTTTGTTGGCTTTAAAACTCAGTTTCTCCTGCTCATATGTCTTATTTCTCAGAAGGCTCTTAACTCATAGGACAGTGGTTCTCAACCTTCCTAATGCCGCAAATCTTTAATACAGTTCCTCATGTTGTGGTGACCCCCAACCATAAAATTATTTTTGTTGCTATTTCATAATTGTAATTTTGCTACTGTTATGAATCATACTGTAAATATCTGATACGCAGGATATATTTAGGCGACCCCTGTTAAAGGGTCATTTGCCCCCCAAAGGGGTCATGACCCATAGGTTGAGAACCACTGTCATAGGAGATTTAAGGATTATGAATAATTTTAGCACTCTCACCTCCAAAAGGTCCCTCTCCATTCTTTTATTTTTCCATTTCAGTAAACTTTTTGCTAAAGTTCCATTAAAATATTGCACATGTGCAGAAAAATGCACAAATAATAAATGAAGAAACAGATGAATGCATTTTGGTAAACACACCCATGTGCCCCATAAGGACAGCACTCAGATCAAGAGCCGGAACATTGCCAGCCCCTCGGAATTACACCCTGGTCTACTTTTGTTACCTGGCCCTTCCTCCTATGATTTAGACTTTGAACACCACAGAGAGGTTCTGCCTGTTTTTGAACTTTGTATAAATAGAATCACACATTTTATGTCTTTGGCATCTGCCTTCTCTCATTTCACATTTTATCTCCAAGCTTCACTTACGTGGTTGTGAGTAGTTTTGATTTGTCTGTCTGTTGCTTGTGAGATTCTGCCGTATTTATCTTTCCTTCTCTTGATGGACTTTCAGAGTGGTTCTAGTTTTTACTATTATGAATTATTACTGCTATGAACACTCTGGTGTGTGCGTCTTTCCATGAACGTTCACATTGTTTCTGCTGCACACCTTCCTGAGAGTGCAAAATTGCTGGGGACTGGGTGTTCCTGGCCACGTGGACATTTGGTTTCCAGAAGGGCCATGGCCACTCATGCTCCCATTGGCTTAACCACACTGAATCTCCACCAACGCTCAGTCTCTGGGCTGCCCTTTCCATTTTAGCCACTCTGGTGCATCTTGTGATTTCCTCTTCGCGGACTGGTAAGGATGGGCACCTTCTTGTGTAGCTACTGGTCATTTGCATCGCCTCTTTTGTGAAATGCTTGGCCCTGTCTTTTGCCCACTCTTACTTGGGTTTTCTCTTTTCCTTGTTGACACCTAAGAGTTTTTTGTATTTTCTGCGTATGAGTTGTATGCTAACTACACACCTTTTTAAAGGCTTCTTCCTCTCTGTGGCTTACTCATTTTCTACGATCTTGTTTTAGCAAATAATACCCCAGACAGAGCTATCTCCTCATTCCCTGGGAGTGACCCCCCACACATAGGTCTCTACACAATATCCCACTCCGAACTTTCAGGTTGTCACCAGTACCCTGCAGCTTGTAGACAGGTGGGGCAGCCCAGACCTTCCTCTGCCCTCACTAATTAATGCCCACAATTCACTGAAATGCGTAACTTCTCAAAGAGGACCCTAATGGGTAATAGACTTTTGTTCAATGGTATCCACAATTCACATCAGTCTGTCATTAAATTTAGGTGTCTTTGAATACAATTCCATTGAAACAATGCAGTTTCTATCACGAGAGCTCATGACTCAACCTGGATCAAGAGTAAGAAGAAAAAAATGTTCCCTTGTGTTGGAATCTTCTTGAAGTTGCCCAACCCCCTGGGATCCCACCCATGGGACCCCCCAGGTCACTTACACAACCAAAGTGGGATGATTTAGGTTCTACAAGAAAGGGAGAATAGAAGAAAATTATGTTCCTTATTTTGCCATGAGGGGGAAGTCTCATGCTGAGAGGATGTTTGAACACGAGCACCTTGCATCGGAGCCTGGGGCAGGAGCACGTCCAGTGGAGAACACTGGTGCCTTTTCCATGAGCGTCCAACCCAGTGGGATGTCAGCTTGGAGGTGAAGGCCAAGACAGCAATGAACAGCACACAACAGGCAGGTGAGGAAAATGGATGAACAACCCCCCAGGAGGAACAGGTGGAAGGGAAGAGCCCTCAGGGGGAAAGCCAACGACCCATTAGCACGCCCAGGGCCACCTCCCCAGCAGCTTCAGAAAACCAGCCTTAGCTCCCAGGGCCAACAAGCATCCTTTGAGATTGCTGTTCTGACAAAACCACAAGCATTCCTGGGGACTCCAGCTGAAGGGACACCCAGTGGAGGTGAAATCTTGGCCCCAGAGACTGCCAAGGCTCTGTTCTCTCCCAGGAAGCCTGCAGTGCTCTGCCTGGGTGGTGGGTGCGGGAGCTTTCCTCCATAGACGGGTGCTCCACCTGAGCCAGATCAAGGACTCCATGGAAGAGGTGGGGGATGTGGGTGGTGCCACCGCTAAAGCTGCACACACACCCCTGCTTGGTATAAAACAGACTGGCTGGAAATCCTAGTATGGCAATACTCTAAGTCCACATGTGGTTTTAAGAAGAGGGGTTTTTACCACCTACGAAGATCTGGAGCAAATAAATAAACTCATAAACTGCCAAGTTCAAGAAAGTTTCTTTTGAAGAATTCTCAAGGCAAGTCAATGAGCCCTGGGTGGAAAATGGCCTCTCTGGCTCTGTGAAGCTGGAGGCGCTCTGCACTGCCTACACATGTGGCCCTGGGTGACCGTGAGCCTTTCTGGGATGGAAGCAAGAACTGAGCTACCCGGAGGCCCCTAGGAAGCTCTAAGAAAGTGGAAAATTGAGCTATTCTGACCTAATTCCTGGGCTTGGAGCGTCTGTGGAAATGAAAGAGAGGAAAGGAAGTCCCCAGGGTACCCAAAGAATGGGTTCTTAATGATACCGCTCAGAAACGCAGTGGGGAGCAACAGGTAAACCTTTGCGGGTATGGCAGCCACCCTGGGTCAGCCGCAGACATGTGCTCCTGGGTGCTGGCTTGTGTCCAGTCCACAGAGCTTTGCTGACAGTCTCCCACCACACCTGCAGTGTCAGGCATGTCCCGAGAGCAGGGCACCCTGAGCTGTCAGGGCCTCCCGGCTCTCCCCCTGCCTCAGACCTGCTCTGCCCGTGGCTCCCACCACAGAACCGCCTGGAACCCTCACCAGAAACCCTTCATAGAATGGTGTGCTTTGAAAACCCAGGTGCACCTGTGAATGGGTACCGGCTTGGTTTTTATACAGAACTTCTGATCCTCAATGAAGATTCCATTCTGGATTACAAACTGACCTTTACTAGAGGAAGAACATAAGGAAACTAGATTTCTCTTCTGGATTTTGCACTTGGTGGGAATTGAGTAGCAGGGGAAAAAATTACATTTCTGTCTAATCCAGTAATTAGACAGAACCCTTTAATACACGACCCTTTAATACAGTTCCTCATGTTGTGGTGACCCCCAACCATAAAATTATTTTTGTTGCTACTTCATAACTGTAATTTTGCTACTGTTATGAATTGTAATATAAATATCTGATATGCAGGATAGTCTTAGGTGACCCCTGTGAAAGGGTTGTTCGACCCCCAAAGGGGTCACGACCCACAGGTTGAGAACCTCTGGTCTAATCTCATAAATGCCTAATCCAGTAATCTAGACAGTCTCCTTCAGGTCACATGGTCTTTGGTGGCCTCTCTCTCCCTGACCCCCTGAAGGTTCCTTCTGAGTATAAGGGTTGTGAGTGGTGCTGTGACCTTGGCAGAAAGGGCAGCCCAGGGCGTGGTGGCCCCGGACGTGTGGTCAGTCTGGCTTCGTCTCTAGACGCTGCTCAGGTCCCCCGGCTGGCACCCTCAGGGTCTGTTCTCAGCGTGGTCATAGCCCAAACGGCTCTCTCTCTGCAGATGGTGAAATCTCAGCCTCTCCAGCGTGTTTCCCACGTCTGACGATGGTGTTCGATGTCTTTACATCAGGTATTTGATCCTCTGTCTGCCCGTAGGGTCCTTTCACCCCACCCTGGCCACTCCTCTGGGAAACTTCCCAGCCAGACTTCAGTGACCGCTGTGTGCCCCTACAGGTGTCAACAGAAAATTTTAACTGTCTTGCACACCTGGAAGGAGCCAAGAGTCAATTGTCAGATTTTCAGGAATTT
This sequence comes from Arctocebus calabarensis, assembly GCA_963573935.1. NCBI lineage: Eukaryota > Metazoa > Chordata > Mammalia > Primates > Lorisidae > Arctocebus > Arctocebus calabarensis. Next base: position 20,393 of record CAUYON010143462.1, on the reverse strand, counting down.
TGTAAGCTAGTTGTTAAACATAGGCATTATTAAAAGGTAAATTATATAAATTACAATTAGATGAATTATATTAAAAGCAAAGGCAACAAATACTTAAAACTCATCACTTCCTAATTTTTTCACTACATTTCACTACAACTGGTGCTTTTTGTTTCGTCTATTATATCTCGATGGCGGAAAGGCTCCAGGAGGGTGGACATGTGACTCTCTCCCCAGGTCCGAGCTCAGTCATGTCACACTGTGGCTGGACACCAAGGATGGCAGGAGTATTTACACCGTGGACATTGGCAGATGCTACCAATCGGGGCTTGATTTGTTGTTGTGTTGATTGTTCAGACTCATGGAAGTAACAGAGGAAATGTTAATGATGCAGATTAGACAGTAGAGTATGTCACGGCTACAGTCGGCACCCTGTGAAGAGCACAGAAACTGGAGGTTATGTTCTTCCCGGGGTCGGAGAACAGAGCAAATCAGAAAGGAAGCCACGCACATCATTAACAAGCCAGCAAAGCACTGACATTTGTCTCCTTCCGCTCTTTCTTACTTGTTGACATAAAAGCAAATACAAACTAACTAACATTCAGGAATTACAGCTTTGGGTTGATTGCTCAACAAAAGTCTGGCCAAAAAGTCAATAAAACCATTCTGCGAGAATGAATTGTCTATATAAGGAATTTATAATAGTGAGTATTGTGTAATAACTTAGTATCATTTGTAAATATTTGCTGCATATCCCTTATTTCAGTAAGATTTTGGTGACCTTATGTCTAACTGCAAAAACTTTTTCCTGAACTGCCAGATTTTAGTCCTTCACCAGCACAGCTTTGGTTGTAAAGGTGCCCTCAGAGAGAGAAGAGCCAGATTACTGATAAGGAAATATAAATTAAGAAGTATTTTCCTATTTTCTAGTAGACACAGGGGTCTTGCTCTTCCTCAGGCTGGTCTCCAACTCCTGAGCTCAGGCAGCCTTCCCGCCTGGGCCTCCCAGAGTGCCAGGATTACAAGTGTGAGCCACAACGCCCAGCCCAGCCATAAATCTTAATTCAACCACAATTTCTCATTCTCAATCCTTGTCGTCAACATCTGTAGCAATTATTAAAAACATCATTAGCAATTATAGCAAAGGCCACTCTTTTCTGTCACATTGGCCTATTTTGTTTTTGTTTTTGTTTTTTTTTGTAGAGACAGAGTCTCACTTTATCACCTTCGGTAGAGTGCCATGGCATCACACAGCTCACAGCAACCTCCAACTCCTGGGCTTAGGCGATTCTCTTGCCTCAGCCTCCCGAGTAGCTGGGACCACAGGTCCCCACCACAATGCCTGGTTATTTTCTTGTTGCAATTGTTCTTGTTTTTGCAGTTCAGCTGGGGCCGGGCTTGAACCCGCCACCCTGGGTATATGGGACTGGTGCCCTGCTCACTGAGCCATAGGCACCACCCCCCTATTTTGTTTTATTACATCATAATATATGACCTTTTTTCTTGTTGACCTGTTCCTCACTCACCATCTGTCTCTCCCTGGAGTTCTGCATCTTGGTCTCCAGTGTTTAGAAGAGAGAATACGATGGGAAGGAAGTGCCTGTGGTTCAAAGGAGTAGGGCACCAGCCCCATATGCCAGAGGTGGTGGGTTCAAACCCAGCCCCGGCCAAAAACCGCAAAAAAAGAAAAAAAAAAATTCTTACTGAACAAATTAGTCTGCGGGGGGAGGGAGCAGGGAGTAAGAATACTTTTCTTTTCTCTCTCAAATTTCAAAGATCCTACCAAAATGTCTTCAGAAACTTTCTGAGTGTCTTTCCTTAAATGTGCTGAATTCTTTCCATGTTTTACCCTTGTCAATTGTATCAAACGTTTGATGATTAATTCTGACCCCACGACAAAGACTATATTTCTAGGCTCTATTTTATGTTTATAAATAATTTCTTTTATGTTTTTGTGTTGTCTTTAATAAAATTGTGCAAATGACAGATTTACCTGTGCTTTTAGTTAAAATTCCAGCAACACAGAGGAACAGAGGTGGAACTCTTCCTCCCATGCGGTGTGAATTTACTTGAGCTGCTCTTGTCCTTGACCACACGGCAGTGCAATGCACGGACTGTAGCTTATCCAACCATTTCCCAGCAAATGCACATTTCCATGGTTGCCAGTTTTTCACACTCACAAAGTCGCCCTGTGCGTTTCTTCGCATGTAGTACTTTGCACACATGTGAGCATTTCCACGGGATATTTCCCTAGAAGTAGAATTACAGAGCCAAAGGGCATCTGTCTTGAAAGTGTTAGCAGATAATGCTCAACGGCCCCTGAAAAACACTGTGCCAATTTTTAGGCCGCGAACTAGAGTGCTTATTTCTTACACTCTGCTGGCCATCACTGGGGAGCAGCAAACTGGATAAGAAAAATGTTATCTTTATTCACATGCTTATTTCTCAGTAAATTTCCAGGTTTTTAATATTTGTCACCATTTTTGCTTTTTATGTTGTTTGTTTAACCCGCTGCAGTGCCATTTTTCTTTTAATTTCTTCTAATGATGATGGTATTTGGCTTGTTATTTGCTTTACATATTTTTGTTTGAAAGATATCATACTTTTAATCTCCTCAAGAATTGAAAATCACCCTTTAAAGAAGATTTTTCTGTTGCTCTATGAAAAAATTCAGGGGGCAGGGTGAACATTTGCCTCTGAGTTGTCCCAGGAATGACTCCCGCGTGTTCCAAGGACTCACCGGGGTCCCCCCGCCCCCCGTTCTTTCTATTGCTGGTCTCTGCTTGCCTCGCTCTCAAGCTTAGAGGTTTCATTCATTGCTTAGGTATTTAGAAGGCCTGCTTGTTTTATTATGAAAACTATCAAACGCCCCAAAATTATCTCCACAAAGACCCATTTACCTATCTCTCAGACTCAAATACTACATACTAGCGAGAATTGCCATAATTCATTTATTCATTTTCTTCTTCCTTCCTCTCATCCTCTTTTCTTCCTTTCCTTCTTTCTAAAATATTTTAAAGCAAATTCTAGATGTCAGATTGTTTCACTCTGACCCTCTTCAGTATGTATTTCTTTTTTAAAGGTAGGCATTTTCCTACATAATTTCGACACTATTAACATCTAACATAATTAATAACAGTTCCTTAATAACATCTGATATTCATTTCAAGTGTCCCTAATTGCCTAAATATGACTTTTATAAAGTTGGTTTGAGAAGATCTGTCTTTAAAATCTGTTCTCAGTTGCTTATTTGATATCATGGTTTCTGGGTCGTGTAGGTCCAGCACTGGAGAAGTAATTAAACAGAGGGACAGTCCTGCCCCATTTCCAGCTAATTCCGCTGTCCCCAACTGAGTACTTGGGGACAGTTCTTGGGACATATATGCGATTTTCCAGCTTCATTCACGCAATGATCCTTGAAGCCTGGTCTGTCACAGCTGCCCTTCAGCCACAGCAAAAACCCAGCCATGTGACAAGCCCAGTGCTTAGGGCTGTGATGACAAAGGATCTTCTTTTACATTTATATCACATCCACTTAAGAAAATTCTGAAGACTGGAAGACATTTTCATTGTGTACAAGGTTAAGAATAAAGAATTTAGGCACAATAGCATTTTTTTCTAAGGAGAAAACAGTTCGGTAGATCAAAGGGCAGATGATGCAAATATCGTTGTGGATTTGGTATTTCCCGTATGATCGCAGAAGCCTGTATACAGAGGAAGGTGATGTCTGCCTCAGTGTATCCTGATTCTGGATAGACGCTGTCCGTACAAGTAGAGAGCTATCATACCCCCAACCCACCACGGTGCTTTGAAGATACACTGCTGTCCGACAGCCTTGCCGTGGACGGGGGTGCCAGCCAGTGCGGGCACCAGGCAGTGACGTCCGGCTTCTCAGAAGCATCACACGTAGCTCTAGTTCAGAACTAGCGCTAGGGAGGCACCTGTGGCTCAGTGGGTAGGGCGCCGGCCCCATATACCGAGGGTGGCGGGTTTGAACTTGGTCCCTGCCAAACTGCAACAACAACAAAATAGCCAGGCGTTGTGGTGGGCGCCTGTAGTCCCAGCTACTTGGGTGGCTGAGGCAAGAGGATCGCCTAAGCCCAAGAGTTGGAGGTTGCTGTAAGTTGTGATGTCACAGCACTTTACCAAGGGTGATAAAGTGAGACTCTGTCTCAAAAGAAAACAAAACAAACAAAAAAAATAACTAGCACTAGCAGCTGAAGCCAACTCCAGAGAAGACCAAAATTCCCATACAGGGAGCTGAGAGTTCAAGGTTAATCCCAGGCTCTGCCTCTACCCCCATTTTGATTTCAGACACATTAGTGGGGTTCTCTCTGTGGGTGCATGCTTTGTGACGCTAGCCTTCTGGCAGGTATCTGCAGGTGCATCTGCGGAATAGAGGGGCCATGGCAAGACATTTTTTCCTACCGGGGAAAAAAGTGAGTCTTAATACGTCATCCTAACTTACTAAAATGCCTCTCCCTCTTTCCTCCATCTCTGCCTAATTGGAGAGCTAACGGGATAAAGAACAAGCTTTTCTTGGGCAATTCAGTTTCTCCAATTCCTGCCTTCCTTTTCCGGACGTCGGGGACAGCAGTGCCTACCTTCCCAACTGCTCTGCATAGCACAGGAAGCACTGCCGGGCTCTTGGGGCCGCCCAGCTCCCTCATTAGCTCGCTCTCTTTCATTCAGCCTGTGCCACTCTCAGTCTTCCTCGTCCTGAGACGCCTGAGGAATCATTGAATTTCTTCACATGCAGGTGCTCATCACCTCTGTGGCCTCGCAGCCAGGCCTCCTGGGCATGCCCCAGACGGGACTTTCTATTTGTTCCTGGGCCCACTTCACCAGCATTGAGAAACCAGGGCCTCACCAGACTTGGAGGTTTCAAAAACCCTGCTGCCCTAGTCCTCCCAGTGCCATGCCTGGTGTGCAGGGCACAGTCAATTCCATCGGTGAGAACTGTCCCTTCCGAGCTCTCTCTTCCCAGAAGTTTCAGGCTGAGCCAGGCCTGCAGATTGAGACTGGGGTCACAGGCAGATGTCCCTCCCCGAGCGGAGCTGGGGAGATGGACTGTTTGTTCTCGACGCTTTCTTCCCTTCCTGCCCTGTCTGGCTTCTCATGGGTGGGGTGCCCTTCCCTCCCCATTGGTTGGGCTTAGCTAGGGGACTTGCTGTGACCAGCGCATGTGGGCAGGGACGATGGTGCACCTACTCTGACCAGGAGCTGCAGGCACCCTGGGGTCGTGTGCTGGCTTCTTGTGTCCCTGAAGTCTTTCTGCTGGTCAGTATCCAAAATTCTCATGCTGAAGAGCTCTCTGCTTTTGTTTAGGTGATAATTGCCACTTACAAATTATCTCACCCAAATTCAGAACCAATCCCCACTTTGACGTGCCGCTTGGCATGGGGGGGCACTGAGGCACCTCTAGAGGGGCCAAAGCATAAGCATGAGGCCACCTCCTAAAGGTCTATCTCCCTTTGAGCCCCATCTCTGAGGCCGTAAGGGACCTTACAAGTGACCTTGTGATCTAAGATGTGGCCTGAGATAGGATGGCTCTTCCGAAGTCCTGTAAGCTTTCAACAGCCATCGCTTCCTTCTGAGAGGCCTCTCCGTCCCTGGACTCCCTCAATCGTGGGCCTCAGTGGACGGGTCACTGTGGGCAATGCCTTTGCTTTCTGGGGGAGCATTTGAGAGTAGCAGAGTCTAGTGTCTGAAGCTGTCCTGTAGTTTGGGGCAAGGGTGACCCCCAGTCCCAGGCCTCTTCCCAGGACCGAGCTGGCTCCAAGGCACTGTAGGCAGGACCCTTTAGTGCCCACTCACCGATGTCATCCACCTGGCCACCCCACCCAGGGTACAGCCCTGATAACACAGTCCCTTCCCAAGCAGGGGCCAAGATTCTGATACTTTTTCTCCAACATCAAATGGTGGCAGCAGAGTGGGCCACAGAATGTGCCACAGTGTTAAGAGTCACGCATGACAACAGCCCCGGCCCAAGGCTCCCTCCTGGAAGGCATGTCTGACTTCTCTCTGCTTCTGTCCCCCCTGAGTCCCACAGAATTGTGAGCACGTGTCGGGCTGCTGGGGGCCGCCTGTGTTCTGCCCACTCTCCCAGCACGGTCACTGGAAACCCTTGCCACTGTCAAGTGCACCTGCGATCCTCAGGCGGTTGTTAGATACAGAGCTGAGGCCCCTAGCACTGTGCCTGGCAGGCCGGGCAGGCCTACTCTTCCCCACAGGCGAGGCCGAGCTTATGAAGGGAAGGCTGCAGACCTCCCCACAAGGCGGGGGCACCCTGTGCCCTGCTTGCTTTTGTGAGGCGTTTTAATTATTTTCTGTGCAAATCCCAATTAAGGATATTTTAATTGGGTCTATGCTTGCAGGTAAGTGGGCAGAAGAGGCACAGATTTTTTCTGGCGAAAGAAGGCAGGACAATGGGCAGGGGCAGGGGACTCGGAGTGGGCAGAGAGGCAGGAAGGGAGGGGGTGGGTAAGCAAGCTGAGTACACACTTCTGCTGGAAATGCCATGGGCAACTGATGAAGGAAGACTTGAAAACCATCCCCAAGTCACTGCTTTTGTTTGTAAAACTGTTGTAAAAATTGCCTGAAAGGCAGTTGTGTCTAAATTGGCCCTGCGTCCCCAGCCAGGAGGCAGGACCAAGAGGCACAACAGATGACACTCTCGGTAGGCCAGGTTCACCCTGGGGGAGTAGGGAGGCCCCTGACCAGGCGAGGATGTCAGGGGCTGTGGGAAGCACAACACTGTTGCTAGGCTAATCCAGGACACAGACATATCTTTGCTCCCCACAAGGGTTGGATTTGGTTTGGAGAAAAGTAGAGAATCAGGAAATGATGTCCTGTAAATCAGGAAATTTATGTCCTGTAAGATGAGTCATTATCTGCCTGGGTGATGAAGACAGGGAAACACGTGCTGCAGAGTTGAACGAGGGGGTCCAGACCCCTGAGCAGTCACCAGTGTCGGTGCAGGGTAGCCAGGGCGCTCGCTAAGTAGCATTAGAGGGAGGAAGGGACAGGAGAGTTTGAATCCATTTTCCAACAATCCGTAGTTAATGATAATGTTTTAACCCCGTGAAAGAAAGACAAAACCTGATATCCCACAAGGTTTAAGAAATTGGGGCAGCACACAGGAAAAATACTGCAAAAGTGAAGGAGACCAAAATTTGAAAGTCTGGTTGATCAGCCAAAGCACGGGGCGGGGTTCCCGGATTATTCTTTTCTCTCATAGAATGCTGCGTGTTTGCACTGCTCTCACGGGATGAGAGTACAGCACCAAAGTTAGCTCAAGGTCACCTTCACACTCTGCCTGGAGTCAGAGCTCAGGCGGAGAGGCTGGGTACCCGCTGTCTGGTGGGATCCTGGTGCTGAGGCCTCTGTGGCCTTGACCCTCTGGTCCCCAGGTAAGGATCCTGCAGCCTGCCCTACAGGGGCCTCTTGGATGACTCAGCAGGGAGCTAGGTCAGAGTCGGGCTTCTAGTGTGCTGGGCCCTTCTGCTCCTTTCACAGAGGAAGGGGACGGTGCCAGATTGAGACGTATACAGCTTTTAGGAAAAATCTAAGACTTTCCCAAGATATGTATAAAATTGGAATTAAAAGCATAAATGCTCCCAATATGTCTATTACTGGCTACTTATTAAATAATGTAATTATGCTCTAAGTTTTTTTTTTTAAATGAAAAGCAGCCATATCTTTATGTCTAACTGTAGTTAACATGTTTCAATATCCAAGAAATCCTTTCTGATGTCTGCCTCCCAACATCTGATGCTTGTTCTTCAATGTTCTCTACACTAAACAAGGACAATGGGGAATGATGTTTCGGGAAAAAACATGGAAGTCATTGCCACATGCTTGTCTTTGTTGTTGTTCTTCTGACAGCTCTCTCTGTGGAGTTAGAAATTATTGGTGCCTTGTCCTCGCGTGAAACCATTAAAGAAACATACGCTACACACGAGCCTCTCAGGGGGCTGCCAAGTTGAGCCCAGTGGGAACAACTTCAGCCCTGGCAGAAATTTATATTGGTGCTAAGTGGCCTAATTCACAGGTTCTGTTAGAGTCATTGTTTTATTCCAGGTCTTCACAAAAGCCATGGGGACATCACCCCTAGAAACACCTTCTGATTCTCCCTGGGCCCTTCCCTTATAATGAACGTTCCTTAAATTTAATCTGGGAGAGGGGGTCCTGAAAAGCCTAGTGACTCACCCAATAGATGGCAGGGGAGCAGCAGAGTGAGCTCAGTTTCGGGAGAAGTTCTATATTTCCAAGTTATTACATCCTGGATCTTGCTTAATTCAGGTGTCTCTATAGCAACAACCTATAACTGGAGATCGGGGAAGAATAATCTCCCACGAAAATTAGCTTTGCCTTAGGCCATTTTAATTAACGTATAAATATTTGGAGGAAAGAACAAGTTAGCTTTTTCTAAAGGGGAGAGTATAAGGTAGAGTGTGTGTGTGCACGCGCGTGAACTATCAATATAAAAGAAAAGCATTTGAAAAAGAAACATTTAATAACATTCATATTTAAATGCAGTGTTTAAAGACATAATGTACTTGTTCTCACCTATATGCATGAAGTCCAACTCATTTGGAGAATGAAATAAAATCCCCTTACAGACTCTCTCGGGGAGAGGCCTGGTTGGGTAATGGGCACCGGCAGCACGTGTGTGTCCCACTGGGTTCCAACCCTACACCACCAATTACTAGCTGGGCAAGGTCCCCAGCTCCCTGGCCCAGCCACCCTCATGCACAAAAGGGAAGCAATAGTACCAGCTCCACAGGGATGTTGGTGGAATCAATTAAGGTAACGAATGAAAAGTTCTTGGTACAGGAAGAACTCAGTGCACGTTAGCTATTGGTATTGTCAATACAGGACTCACCGCAGAGGCAGAGAGAGGGTGGAAAGCTCGGGGTTACAGGAGCCTTGGGTCCTAATCGTTCTTGGAGAACTAACACGAAAATCTCTTCCCCTCTCTGCACCACAGCCTCCTCGCCCACAATCTCAGGAGATGGGACAACATTTAAAATTCACCCAACCACCAAATCCTGTGCTGTTCAGCTTCTATCAGACACCTTCTCCCACTGTCTCATTTATTTCCCCGAGGAGCCCGATGACATGGAGGTGAGTGGATCTATTCGTCCTTGGCAAGGACATCACGGGGCCAGGCTGGGGTGGGGTGAGCGCTGGCGCCACCGCCCCTCTCGCCCTCTGGCCCTCCCTCAAGTTCAGAGTACCCCCCACTCTGGTCTTTGCCAAGGCACCACAGCCTTCCCCCCAGGGCAGGTTTTACATTTGGCTTTCCTTTTGATGAAAATTTACTTATTTTTTTTACTATTAAGAATGCTACCACGACGAAACAAAAATTCCTTGTCTTAACAGTTTTCATTTGTTTTATGTCTGTGGTGAGCTCCTCTTTCTAATTCCAAATGCTGTATATTCAATTTTCTTCCTGTTTTCCTCTTAACCATTTCCTGAAAGCATCTCTGTTTTGACAATCTTTTCAGCCAGCCAGACCTTGACTTTATTATTTTAAGCAAATATACATTTTACTTCTAAGTCATTGTGTTCTTTCATCATGATTAATATATATCTTTGGTTCATTTTTGTTTTCATGTAACTTCTTGAATTGAACAATAGTTAATTCTTTTAAAATATTCCTTCTTTAATACTAAGCATTTTCAAAGCTTTGAATTTGTATTGACAACATTCTATTACATTTATAGCTTGATTGGTAGTTTTCTCAACTTTCTAAACAATTTATAAATTAACTACAACAGAATGATTTACTCTTTGACTCAAAATTATTTGAAAGAATGCTTTCAAAATGTCTAAGTGTACCTAGAATTTACTTTTTAATTATTTGCTTGCAGCCTCTTTCTACATTTAATACATTTTGGTTAAATACTGAGATTTGTGTGATTTCTACTTTGAGGTCAGTGTTCTGGTTGTCCTTTAGCTTACATATAGTCAAATTTTATAAATATTCCCTGGCTATTTTGGAGGAAAAGCTTTGTCCATTGGTACAAAACTCAATGTATCTATTAAAGTAAACATGTTTTGATCCTATAATTCCTTTACCTGGTATATACCCAGAAGACCAAAAATCACATTACAACAAAGATATCTGTACCAGATTATTTATTGCAGCCCAGTTCATAGTTGCTAAGTCATGGAAGAAGCCCAAGTGCCCATCGATCCATGAATGGATTAATGGACTGTGGTACATGTATACCATGGAATATTATGCAGCCTTAAAGAAAGATGGTGACTTTTCCTCTTTCATATTTACATGGAAGAATTTACATTTTTGAGGTATCATTTGAGGCAACAGCATACGTTTGCTGCCATATTCTGTCTCTTCTACTGGAAGAAGAAATAAAAGAAAGTTATGGAGAGGGGATGCCCACATACTAAATGAGAAACATTTAATAGACAAAAATCTGTGTCTGCGTTCGTAGTTTGTAATTATGTGCTTGTATCCTAAAGGAAAGAGTTGTCTGAGAAATCTTTCATGTGTAAAAGAAAATATAGTTAATCTTCAACTCCTGAAAATTCTAACTCTTACACCACTTGTACCTATCTGCATTATTTTTAATATGCTTTGAGAATCTGTCTTTGCTATAACAGACCACCTCATGGGGGTACCACCTGCTGCTCCAGGTCAGCATTTTAACTACAAGTGTACTTAAGTGTATTTTGTACACTTAATAGCCATTGTGATATTGCTGGAATAGCTTGTCACTTTTACACTTATCATTTTATTAAAATGAGAGGAAATATTTGCATGAAAGCATGCATACTAATAGTAAGATCAGGTCTTTATTCTATCTAATATAACTGAAATAAAGATAGATATTTTGGGCTTATTGCCCATAGCTCAGTGGTGAGGGCACTGGCCACATACACTGGAGCTGGCGAGTTCCAACCCAGCCTAGGCCTGTTAAACAACAATGACAATTACAACAACAACAAAAATAGCCAGGTGTTGTAGAGGGTGCCTGTAGTTCCAGCTACTTGGGAGGCTAAGGCAAAAGAATTGCCTGAGCCCAAGAGTTTGAGGTTGCTGTGACCTGGGACACCATGCCACCCTACCAAGGACGACATAGTGAGACTCTGTCTCAAAATAAAGAAAAGATAGATATTTGGAATCAAATTCTTTAACATCATTTGAAAATTCACTGGGCAAATCATTCAATGCTACATTCATAGGTAAAGGAAAAGAATGAAGTTAAAGAATGTGAGGTCAAGAGTTAGAGACCAACCTGAGCAAAAGCAAGACCCCATCTTTACCAAAACATTAAAAAATCATCCAGGCATGGTGGCATGTGCCTGTAGTCCCAGCTGCTTGGGAGGCAGAGGCAGGAGGATCACCTGAGCCCAGGCATTTGAGCCTGCAGTGAGCTATAGTTGCATCACTGTGCCCTAGCCCAGGTGACAGAGTGAGACCCTGTCTCAAAAAAAAAAAAAAAAAGTATGTGTGTAAACAATGCAATTAGACAAACAAAGCAATTAATGGCATAAGAAATGGAAAAGGTAGTGAGGGCCCTTGGCTCAGTAAGTAGGGTGCCGGCCCCCTATACAGAGGGTGGTGGGTTTGAGCCTACGTGGTCAAACTGCAACAAAAAATAGCTGGGCGTTGTGGTGGGTGCCTGTAGTCCCAGCTACTTGGGAGGCTGCGGCAAGAGAATCACCTAAGCCCAAGAGCTGGAGGTTGCTGTGAGCTGTGTGATGCTACGGCACTCTACTGAGGGTGACAAAGTGAGATTCTGTTTCTAAAAAAAAAAAAAAGAACTGGAAAAGATAGGGTAAAACTATCTCTATTTATTGATAATATGATGATGTCGCTAAAAAACTCAAAAGGAACCAATGGAAAAACTGTTATGAATAATAAGAAAATTTAATAAACAAATTATAAAAACCAACAAATATAAATCAATAACCTTCATACATACAAACAATAATCAGTTAGAGAGTATCATTGAGAGGGAAGACTTCCTTTTACCGTAGTGTAACAAAATAAAACCGAAAGAAAACAACCGTAAGCACAGATAACAAGAAATGTCCAATCCCTATATGAGAAAAACTATAAAATTTCTCTTAGAAATGAAAATGCAGTCATAAAAAAAATAGAAAAACCTACTGTGTTTTTAGATCGAAAATTTTTCTTCATTTAATTTATAAATTGAATAGATTCACATAAAAATACCATATTTTTGTGTTCACATACTAATAACATGAGTATTTTTTTCTGGAGCTGGCTCCCATTATATTGTACATTTGGAAGAACCAGAAAGAAGAACAGCCAGAAATACATTTTGAATAAAAAACAATGATGGGGGAGGAGTGTTCCTACTACATAATGAACATATAACATTAAAATAGATTGTAATGCCCGTGCTTAAAATTATATGGTATTGGCCTCTGGATAGATAGGTATGTCAGTGAACAATTAGGAAATCCAATAATAGAGTTAACTACATATGGAAATTTAGTATATGATAAAGATAACATCTAAAATCAGTGAAGAAAAGATGTAATTTTAAATAAGAGGTGTTGTGATAAATAAATAACTATATTGAAAAAGGCAAAATTGGGGGTCCATTTTTCACAAAAACAAAATTCAAATGGGCCAGATACAAAATCTCAAAACTGCAGATGCTGGCGTGGATGTAGAGAGAAGGGAATACTTTTACACTGCTGGTGGGACTGCAAAGTAATACAATCTTTTTGGAAAGAAGTATGGAGCATCCTCAAAGAATTCAAACTTGATCTCCCATTTGATCTTGCAATCCCATTACTGGGCATCTACCCAGAAGAAAAAAAATTCTGCCAGGACACTTGCATTAGACTGTTTATTGCAGCTCAATTTACAATCTCCAAAATCCAAGAATGGATTAACAAGCTTTGGTATATGTATACCGTGGAATACTATTCAGCCATTAAAAGATGGAGACTTTACATCTTTTGTATTAACATGGATGGAAGTGGAACATGCTATTCTTAGTAAAGCATCACAAGAATGGAGAAGTATTCCATTCTCAACCCTATGTACTCAATTCTGATATGAGGACAATTAATGACCTAGTACATGGTGCGGGTGAGGGGATGGGAGGGTAGAGAGAGGGAAGGAGGAAGGAGGTGAGAAGTCATGGTTTTTGACACACCTTTTGGGGGTGGGACACAATTGCAAGAGGGACTTTACCTAACAAATGCAACCAGTGTAACCTGGTTCTTTGTACCTTCAATGAATCCTCAACAATACAAAAAAAAAAAAAAGAATTCTGAAATATAAAAGTACTCAACTGTATCTCTCATTGGTGGCCATTATTTAAAGATGGTTAAATTGATGATACATAGTATATGTATAATAGAACAATATAACCTATGGTCAAAAAATTCTGCCAAGTAATAATCACATTCTTAGTAACAATATTGTTATGGTTATATTTAAACACATACACACACTCATACTTTGGCAATGTCTTTTTAAAAATCCACCCACAAAAATGTTCCATACAATTTTACAGGTAAGTTTTATCAGATATTCAAGGAACAGCTAATTCTGATCTTATATAAGGTCTTCCAAAGAGAAGAAAATTGAGGAATTTTCTCCCTCCTGTGGTAGATAGAATAACATCCTCCCCCCCTCCTCATATGCACATTCTACTCCCTGGAGTCTGCGAATATTTGTCTTAGCAAAGGGACTTTGTAGATGAGATTAAGGATCTTGAGATAGGGATATTATACTAGATAATATACTGGACAATTCTCCTGAATTATCTAGGAGGGTCCAATATAATCATAAGCGTCCTTAAAAGTGAAAGAGTGGGTGGCCGGGTCAGAGTGAGAGCAGGAGATGTGACCCCAGAAGCAGAGCTCAGAGTGATATGACTGCTGGCTAACAGGATCCATGAGCCAACGAATGCAGGTGGCCTCTGGAATATTAAAAAATAAAAGTGAAACAATGGATTCTCTCCTCTGCCTTGAGCACAGCCTGCTAACATTAGCCAATGAAACTAATTTTGTACTTCTGACCTCCAGAACTACAAGATAAGTAAATGTTGTTTTAAGTCACTAAACTTGTGGTAAATTGTTATTAAACAGCATCAACAAGAAAACTAACATATCCCCCGTATCTCTTAAAAGATCAGCGTATTAGCATAGCACTATTCATAATAGCTATGAAATGGCGTCAACCCGTGTCCATCAGCAGATAAATGGATAAAGAAAATGTGCTATATATGTACCCAACAGAATATTATTCAGCCTTAAATATGAATGAAATCCTGTCATTTGCAACAACACAGATGAGTTTAGAGGACATTATATCTAGTGAAATAAGGCAGGCACGGAAGGACAAATACCAAATATTCTCACTCATATGTGGAAGCTAATAAATTTGATCTCATAGGAGAGAGTGGAACAGTGGTAACTACAGGCCGAGTGAGGGCCGTTAGCCAGAGGTGGATTAACAGATATAAAATCACATCAAGACAGAGATACAGGCACGGGTGGTGCCTGGAGGCACGGGAGGACTCCTGGGCCTTCCGCATCGCAGCCCTGCGGGGTTGTTGACACAGAAGGACGAGGGGAGGTGAAGGGTGGAGAGCCAAGTGCATGGAAAGCGGTAAGCGCCACGGAAGCCTGCGGTCCCTACTAGTTGAAGGAGACCGCTGCACTGCCCACGCTGTGGCCCGAGCCACCTCTACTTTCCCCTTATTTCGGGGCGCAGTGCTGCCGGTGTGAAGCTGCCTTCTGGGGCACACACACAGCTCCTGGCTCTGGAAGTGGCTCCGGCGCAGGGATTCCCCACGCAGGAGGAACCTTTCATTTCCTAGGCCTGGTCAATTTCATGTACGTTTTCCAGGCCTGGTAAATTTCACGAAGGGAATGCACTGGCGTTTTTCCCAGAGCGGAAGGGATTGTATCCATTCATTTGTTAGGATATATATATATATATACCCCTAGACAAAGGACCCCCCACAGAGGACAAGCGATTTTTTTTTTTCCAACTTGGGTTTTTTTCCTCTGCTAGAAGCTCTAGTGCTTCTTCTGTATTCTTTTCTGTAAAATAAATCCTGTCTTACCACTGATCTGTGGTCCGTTCAATCATTCTTCCAATTCCTGAGACCAAGGACGACTGAAGAAATTCCAGTAACAGTAGGAGGAATAAGTTCTAGGGTTCTGTACGGTGACTGTAATTAACAATTTGACTGTTATTTTCAAACAGCTAGAAGAGTGAAGTTTCAACACTCCCATCATGAACAAATGATAAATGTTTGAGATGATCAATATGCTAATTATCTCGAATTGATCATTCCCCATTGTACACATGTATTGATATAGCAAACTATGTCCTATAAATATGTGTAATTACCATGTGTCAATTAAAAATAGCAATAAAAGCAAAAAGAAAAGATTAGTATAATCTTGGTACCAAAACTGAAAGCAGCATGAGAAAGAAAATATGAACGGCTGATTTCATTCTTGTATATGCATGCAAATATCTTAAACAAAACATTGGTGAAACAAATCTAGCAAATATTAAAAAAAATCATTATCAAGTTGGGTTTATCCCAGGCACATGAGGACATTTTATCATTAGAAATGTTATTAAAGTAATTAAAGTAATTCACCACCATAACAAATTGAAGAAAGGCCACAAGATAATCTTGATAGGTGAAAAAAAATGCATTCAATAAAACTTAGAACACATTTATGATTAAAAACTAAAAACTCTTGGGTCATGATGGAATAATTAGCACCAGATTAGCTCTTTCATTACAAGCAACTATAAAACTGGGTGAATATATTAATTACTGTTTTCAGGAGTTGGACAAAATGTCCCTGAGAAAAGACAAAGAACTGTGGTGAACTCCACAATCACCTGCCTGGTGCACTTTCCAGATTGTGGCATAGGAAGATCAAGATCAAACAGGGCACAACCGTTTTCCTGATCCCAAGAAACAGAGATTGGCTTTCAGGGCTCTTGAGGTGTTTGGGATTTGCAGAGCACAATGACAAAGAGGAGAGAACTACAGCCCAAAATTGGCCTATATAGCTTCATAGGAGGTTCTCTGAGCCTTTGGAAAAATATTAAGTTGTATATTTGCAGAGACTCCCCAAGCCTGGGCAACAAAGAATGATCAGGGAAGAAACTACGAGAGAGCTGAACAGCTAAGTACTGGGGCTTGCAAAGGTCAGGAGGTATTTGAGTTCCAACCAGCCAGGAGAAGCCTTCATTAAACCCATAGGGCATTTGAAGCCCCCAAAAGGGCTTAACTGGCCCTAGTGTTACCATAATTTCTTTGTTCAGTAGGTCCTTGGTCTGGGGAATGCAAACAATGAACTCAGGGGCCACAGATCAGTGGTAAGATAGGATTTATTACACAGAAAAGAATACAGAAAAAGCACCAGAGCTTCTAGCAGAAGGAAAGACCCAAGTCAGATCATCTCAGCCTGGGTCCTTTGTCTAGGAGTATATATAGCTATATGGGTCCTTTGCAGCTACATTTGGCCAGGACTTGGTAACAAATTAATGGATAAAGTCCCTTGGGGGCTAAAACATCAGGGCATTCATGAAATTGCCCAGGCCCAGGAAGTAAGAGGTCCCTGTATTACCCTTAACCCTGCAAAACGCTCACAGGGAAGTAGCCCAGCCACAGAAGGCCTCTCCCAAGGCTGGTTCTGGGGTTGGCACAGGAAAGAGTGCATCCTCAACAACAGCTTTGTAAGTGCTCAGCCTAAGTCCAATCAACAAATCAATATCTCTGGCATTCTGCCAATGGGGTGGCTGGGCACCCTCTGCAGTCCCAGACCCTCCCTGCTGCGGCTGTGGTCTCCCTCAACTTACTAGGGCCCCACAGACTTCAACCTGTGCTTGCCCCTCTCAGCCCACGTGGTTGTCCAGGCCTCTCAGGGTCCCGCTGCACCACCACGCACACCACCACCCACATCCAAAAGGCATGGCAGGTCCTCCCTGGCAGCTGCACTGCCCAGCCAGGGCACCACCTACCCTTTGTCACTAGCATAAAGGTTACACAAAACCCATCCTAATGAGACTGAATAACAGTCTCCAAAGTTATCAAGTAGATTTATAAGTAACCAAATACTTGCTTCCACAAAACCCAACATTCTAAATAAAGAGAATAAAATCAAATCCTTACACTCAACAATGTAATATTCACAATGTCCAGTATCAAATTACTAAACATGTGAAAAAGCATGAAAATGGTTCCCTTAACCAGGAGGAAAACCAGTTAACAGAAACAGACTTGGAAGTCACAGGGATGAGGGAAGTGATAAATAAGGACTTTATAGGTATGTTTAAAGATTTAAAGGAAAACTTAAATATATTAAAGGAATGGTCAAGGAATCTCAATAGAGAAGGGAAAACTGTTTTTAAAAAATATTTGTTATAAATTATGCAACTGAAAAATATCCAGAACAAAATATTGATTGAATAGGAATATTTGCAGATTGGACACTGCTGGAAAAAAAAATTGATGAGTTTGAAAACAGGCAATAGAATCTAACTAAACTGAAACCCAGAAAGGAAAAATAAAAGGTTTAAAGAAATAAACAGAGCCTCATAATATATGGAACAATATTAGATGGAGAAAAGAGACATATTGGAACAGGAAAAATGTGAAAGAAAATTAGAAAATATGTTTAGCTGAGTTAGAGATAATATTAAAAGCACAATAGACAAAAAATTGTAGGCTGTAGTTATAGCAACGTTTAGAAAGTTATAGCTTATGCTCATATTTGAAAAAGATAAATCTTTTTTAAAAAGATCCAAATTACCAATTTAAAAACCTAAGAAATACAAGGAAATTAAACCCAAAATAGTCAGAAGAAATTAATTACTAAAGTTAAGAGCAGAAATAAGTAATATAAAAGGCTGGCAAATAAAGAAAAATCAATAAAATAAAAAATTGTTTGGAAGACTAATAAAATTGAGAAATTCCTAGTAGACTTCAAAAAACCCTCACAACAAACTACCAATATCAAGAATAAGAGAGGGATAATTACTATATATCCCATTAATAAGAAAATATGAAGAATTCTATGCCAACAAATTTGACAACTTACATGAAATGGAAATTCTTTAACAGGCAAAGCAATTACCAAAATAGATACAAAAGGAAATAGAAAATTTGAATAGCTCTATAACCATTAGATTTATTTGTAATTAACATAATGCATACTGGGCCCAGATTGCTTCACTATAGAATTTTATCAAAAATTAAAATGGAAATAATGCTTTTACATTTTTATAATATAGAGAGGAAGAAATACTTTCCAATTCATGTTATGAGGCCAGCATAACCCTGATAACAAAACCAGAAAAAGATATTAAAAGAAAATATAATACTTGTCATGAACATTAATGTAAATATTCCTTTGAAAATACAGAGGGTGTCAAAAAAGTACATGCATTTTAAGAAAGGAAAAAACACCATGTTAAAATTGTTATACTCAAGTCACATTTGTTTTTCATTTTTTAAAATTCTTTATTAAATCATAACTGTGTACATTAATGCATTTATGAGGCACAATGTGCTGATTTGATATACAATATGGAATGGTTACATGTAACTGATTAACATAACCATCTCCTTCCTTATTTGTTGTGGTAAAACATTCATACTCCATTCTTAATAGTTTAGAAATGTATCATTGCATTATGTACATTAGGTTAGGTACCCCCAACTCACACTTGATTTCTGCAATTACAAGAGGCACTTAAACATGACTTGTATTCATTTTTTGTTGTTGGTATATATTGAGTATTATAATTTTGATACAGTTTTTTCCTTTCTTAAAATGTGTATACATATTTTTGGCCGATTCTACATTTGCAAATTTAATCCTGAAGTATATGAAAAGGATGATCTTGCACAACCAAGTTGGTTTTATGCCAGGAATTCTTGGTTGGTTTAATATTCTAGAATTAATTGATGTAAACAATCAAATTAATATAATATAATCATGTTAATGAAAACAAAACATTTGCTAACAATTTAACTTCCATTCCTGATTTTAAAAAACCTTCAGAAAACTAGGATCAGAAGAAAATTTTCTCAGTCTTAGGAACGACATCTACAAAGAACTACAGCTAATATCATACTTACAGGTGAAAGATGGGACACCTTTTCATAAGAAGAAGGAGGAAGGGATAGCCAATGTATTACCTCTATTCAACATTTTATTTCTGTTCCTCATAAGTATAATAAAACAAAGCAAACAAACAAAAAGTAATAGGAATAGGAAAGTAAACAGTAAAATGGTTTTTCATTTGTAGACCATGTAACTGTGTATGTAGGAAATCCTAAAGAGTCTGAAAAAACCATTAGGTCTAATAAGTGAATTTAGCGAGGTTATAGGGTATTTGTTATCAACTGTTACATAACATTACCTCAATAAATAACAACCTAAAAAATAAGCATTTATTATATTATGGTTCCTATGGATCAAAAATCCAGGTGCAGCTTAGCTGAGTACCTCTCCCATAAGTTCTCTAACAAGACTGCAATCAAAATATCAACTGGGGCTGCAGTCTCATCTGAAGGCTTGATGAAAGAGGATCTACTTCCAATCTTACCTGGGTTATTGTTGGCAGGATTCAGGACCTCATGGGCTGAGGGACTGAGTGCCTCAACCCTTGGTTGGCTGTGTTTAGAGATGTCCTTCTGTTTCTTACGTTATGATCCTTTCCATTGGACATATCCCAGTGGCACCTGTCTTCAATCAGAGCAAGCAGGCAAGAAAAAGCAAGTTAGTGAAAGCAAAACAGAAGTCAGTAAGTTTGTAACCTAACTTGGAAGTGATACCCCATTATCTTTTGCCATATTCTATTTGTTACAAGAAGGTCACCAGATCCAGCCCACGTGCAAGGGGAGGGGATTTTAAAAGGGTGGGAACATCAGAAGAAGGTATCACTGTGGACCATCAGAAGATGTCTACTACGTGGTCACTATATAAAAAATAATTGTATTTCTGTAAGATGCAACAGACAAGTGAAAGATAAAATTTAAAGCATGCCATTTATGATCACATCAGAAATACAAAATACCAGAAACCAAATTTTATGAAACATGTGTGAAATTTCTACAATGAAAACTACAAACCAGAGTACTGGGATAAAAGAGAGGAGATCTAAACAGATGGAGAGAAAGGTCCCATTCACGCTTTGGATAATATGATGTTATAATGCTGTCTTGGGGGGCGCGCCGCCCCCCCCCCGCCCCCGCGGGGGGGGGGGGTGGGGGGGGGGGGGGGGGGGGGGGGGGGGGGGGGGGGGGGGGGGGGGGGGGGGGGGGGGGGGGGGGGGGGGGGGGGGGGGGTGGGTGTGGGGGGGGGGGGGGGGGGGGGGGGGGGGGGGGGGGGGGGGGGGGGGGGGG
>CAUYON010143461.1:0-19684 GCA_963573935.1 Arctocebus calabarensis | reverse complement strand
ATGGAGTATCACCCCAGGAAAGGGAGGAGCTTAAAAATGCTTCTGCTGGTTCGGCGCCTGTGGCTCAACAGGCTAAGGCGCCAGCCATGTACACCTGAGCTGGCGGGTTCGAATCCAGCCCTGGCCCACCAAACAACAATGTTGGCTGCAACCAAAAAATGGCCGGGCATGGTGGCAGGCGCCTATAGTCCCGGCTACTTGGGAGGCGGAGGCAAGAGAATCGCTTGAGCCCAGGAATTGGAGGTTGCTGTGAGCTGTGATGCCACGGCACTCTATCCAGGGTGACAGCTTGAGGCTCTGTCTGAAAAAAAAAAAAATGCTTCTGCTTCCTCTCCTATCCTCTGCCCCAGCTTAACTCATCCAGATGTGTGGAGTTTTGTTTTCTACTATTTTGCATATAGTGTACCCAGTTTCCACACCATACCCAATCCCGGACAGAATTTCTAAGCAGGAGGGGAGGGATTTTTTTAGAACCCCTCTATCTTCCTTTCTGAGCACTGCTTTAACTTTCTTTTCTTTTTTCTTTCTTTTCTTTTTTTATTTTATTTTATTTTATTTTATTTTATTTTTCTGTAGAGACAGAATCTCACTTGGTAGAATGCCATGGCATCCTCTTACTCACATATTCAAATCTCTGTTCTCACCACCCCAATTCACAGTTCAACCAAAGCCTTCCTCACTGGGTATGCCCTCTAATCATAAATAAAAACAGTAATAATCAACTTCTATTTCCTTCTACTCTCCTCTGCCCAACTCCTTGAGAACACCTACGTTCTCAGTGTTCAAGAGATACTGGGAGAAAGACAGCAAAATCAAACCAGCTCACACACTAATAAATGAATCACTTAAATCGTCTCTTAACATTCCCAGAAATATAGTACATTTTAGAAGAGGCACTTACCTACCAAATGAAATCTAATTATAGGGGTTTCTTATAAAGGTGCTCAGAAGTTGGAAGCAGAGGGTGGCTATGGCTCAGTAAGTAGGGCGCTGCCCCTTTATACCAAGGGTGGCTGGTTAAAACCCGGCCCCAGGGTGGCACCTGTGGCTCGAAGGAGTAGGGCGCCGGCCCCACATGCCAGAGGTGGTGGGTTCAAACCCATCCTCAGCCAAACTGTAACAACAAAAAAAATAGCCGGGTGTTGTGGCGGGCACCTGTGGTCCCAGCTACCAGGGAGGTTGAGGCAAGAGAATCACCTAAGCCCAGGAGTTGGAGGTTGCTGTGAGCTGTGTGACGCCACGGCACTCTACCCAGGGCGATAAAGTAAGACTCTATCTCTAAAAAAAAAAAAAAAAAAAAGAAGTGGGAAGCAGAATTGCACCACCATCTCCACTTTCTGTACAAGGATAGCGTCATTGTCCTCTGTTTCAATTACACTCATCCTTTAGAACACATTTATTTGACATATTCAATAAGGAAACACAGGTTGGGCATAGTGGCTCACACCTGTAATCCTCGAATTCTGGGAGGCTGAGGCAGGTGGATTGCCTGAACTCACAGGTTTGAGACAAACCTGAGCCAGCAGGAGACCTTGTCTCTAAAAATAACCAGGTGTTGTGGCAGGTGCCTGTAGTCCCAATTACTCGGGAGGCTGAGACATGAGAATCACTCAAGTCCAAGAGTTTGAGGTTGCTGTGGACTATGATGCCATGGCACTCTACTGAGGGCAACAAAGTGAGACTCTGTCTCCAAAAAAAAAATAATAAAAATTAACTTAAATTTTTAAAAATAAGGAAACACACTTAAAGAACCCAAAATGAATCCTCACTGCTTGGTCTGCCCCATGTGTGCCTAAGTGCTAACATTCTGTAGCACCAATTCCAGGCAGGGAAGTGTACCCTGAGCCTTTGGCAGAGCCATCTGTGATTTGGGCATGACAAATAGACATCAGTCTAGTCAAGGGTGGGGGACCTGCTCCCTTAAGGCCACATGTGGCCTTCTAGGTCCTGAAGTGCAGCCTTTCCACGGAATCCAAATTTTACAGGACAAATCCTTTTATTTTTATTATTGCATTTTTGTTACTCTTTTATATTTTTATTTTATTTTTAAAATGAACATATTTAAAATACCACAGGCTAGGCACAGTGACTCATGCCTATAATCCTAGCACCCTGGGAGGCCGAGACAGGTGGATTGCCTAAGCTCACAGGTTTGAGACCAGCCTGAGCAGGATCGAGACCCTGTCTCTAAATATAGTCGAGACTTGTGGCAGACACCTGTAGTCCCAGCTACTCAGAAGGCAGAGACAAGAGAATCAGTTGAGCCCAAGAGTTTGAGGTTGCTGTGAGCTGTGAGGCCAGAGCACTCTATTAAGGGTGACAAACAAGACTTTGTCTAAAAAAAGATAAAATAGGCTCGGCACCTATGGCTCAAGTGGCTAAGGCGCCAGCCACATACACCGGAGCTGGCGGGTTCGAATCCAGCCTGGGCCCACCAAACAACAATGACGGCTGCAACCAAAAACATAGCTGGGTATTGTGGTGGGCGCCTATAGTCCCAGCTACTTGGGAGGCGGAGGCGGGAGAATCGCTTGGCCCAAGAGTTGGAGGTTGCTGTGAGCTGTAATGCTACAGACTCTACTCAGGGCAATAGCTTGAGGCTCTGTCTCAGACAAATAAATAAATAATAAAATAAAATAAAATAATGGCGGCACCCATAGCTCAGTGGGTAGGGCATCAGCCACATACACCAAGGCTAGGGGGTTCAAACAACAACAACATTGTTGTTAAACAACAATGACCACTACAACAAAAAAACAGCCAACAATGACCACTACAACAAAAAAACAGCCAGGCATTGTAACAGGTACCTGTAGTCCCAGCTACTTGGGAGGCTGAGGCAAACTCTTGCTTAAGCCCAAGAGTTTGAGGTGCCGTGAGCTATGATGTTATGGCACTCTACCCAGGGTGACAGCTTGAGATTCTGTCTCAAAAAAAAATAAAAAATAAAATACTACAGAATAAAATAAGTTTCAATGAAATAATCCTCTCAGATTGACCAGCACAATTACAACATTAGTAAGCTATAAAAGATAAATTGATGGCTGCTGATATGCTCATAATTTTTTTTTTGAGATAGTCTCACTTTGTCACCCTGGGTAGAGTGCTGTGGCATCATAGCTCACAGCAACCTGAAACGCTTGGGCTCAGAGATTCTCTAGCCTCACCCTCCCAAGTAGCCCGCAACAACTTCCAGCTATTTATATAGAGATGGAGTTCTCACTCTTGCTCAGGCTGGTCTCGAACCTGTGAGCTCAGGCAATCCACCCTCCTTGGCCTCCCAGAATGCTGGGATTACAGGCGTGAGCCACCACACCTGGCCAATGTTCATGATTTAGTTCTAACTTCCCCACAGTGCTGGCATCGCTACTACACAGTGCTGGTTGTGGAGAGTTTATGGGGGTGGAGTCCACCCCAGCCTGGTATCAGCTTTTGACAATGGTGTCTCTGTTTGGAGTGGAATTTGTGAATGGTTGCAGAAATCAACAGTATTTTTTAATTCTGTCTGCTTAACAGCTTATCATCTCAGAGAAAACCAAGAGAACCCTGAAGGAAGAAAACAGGTTTTTTTAGTAAAGATTGAGAACTGCAATATTACCTTGTTTTCACTAAAGATGATTTGCTTGGTTTGTGATACTGCAATATCTACATTAAAGAAATTCAATGCTCATCAGCATTGTAACACTTGTAAAGAACACAAGTATTTTAAACTAGAGAGAGAGTTGCAAAAGGTTGTATTGCAGAAATTAAAAGACAAAAAGCAAAAGCAAAAACAATTATTTCAAGCAGCAAAAAGACCTGGAAATAATACCGCTGAAGCGACCTATAAAGTTGCTTATATACATGGGGAAAAAGAGAAGCCATTCAGTGAAGAAGAAATTGTGAAAGAATGCATTGTTGAAGTTATGAGATGTTTACCCCCAATGTTTCAAAGTACAAACAACTGCCTCTTTCAAGGAGAACCATAACTGACTGGCAGCATGAATTAGCCTTCAACTTAACAGAACAACTTTATGCACTACTTCAAAAGCAGGGTGGCACCTGTGGCTCCAGGAGTAGGGCATCAGCCCCATATACCAGAGTGGCAGGATCAAACCTGGCCCTGCCAAAAACTGCAAAAAAAAAAAAAAATACTTCAAAAGGAAAATACATGTTAGTCAATCATTTCAGGTGAATCAACTGATACTGCTGACGGTGTGAGTTTTATATTTCACTCAGGTCATAACACAACACCTTCTTTTCAACAAACTATTCCTCTGGGCACTCTTATGGGCAGAACATAGGGAATAAATATCTTCAACAATTCCGAGGTAAATGTTGTGAAATTGGACTGAATTTGGTGAATTCTTTTTTTTTTTTGAGACAGAGTCTTACTTTGTCATCCTCAGTAGAGTGCGGTGGTATCATAGCTCACAGCAAACTCTAACTCCTGGGCTCAAGCAATTCTCTTGCCATCTCTTGCCACCTCCAGCAGGCATATGGGACCTGCGCCCTACTCCTTTGAGCCACAAGCGCCACCCTAAGGCTATTATTTTAAGTGACATTTTTCAACAAGTTACAAGTATTGTTAACAACATTCATACAAATGCAACACGACATTGTCAGTTTCTTTTTTTTTCTTTTGAGACAGAGCCTCAAGCTGTCACCCTGGATAGAGTGCTGTGGCACCACAGCTCACAGCAACCTCTAGTTCCTGGGCTCAAGCGAGTCTCCTGCCTCCGCCTCCTAAGCAGCTGGGACTACAGGCGCCCACCACAACACCGGCCATTTTTTGGTTGCAGCCATCATTATTGTTTGGCAGGCCCGGGCTGGATTCGAACCCACCAGCTCAGGTGTACATGGCTGGCGCCTTAGCCCGTTGAGCCACAGGCGCCGAGCCGACATTGTCAGTTTCATAACCTGCTAAAGTGGAACCACGAGGTAAGCAGTGTGGATCTGTGGTATCATCTTTTTTTTTTTTTTTTTTTGGCAGTTTTGGCCAGGGCCAGGCTTGAACCTGCCACCCCCAGCATATGGGGCCAGTGCCCTACTCCTTGAGCCACAGGCGCTGCCCTGTGGTATCATTCTAAAGTGAGTTGCCTGTCACAGGGACAGGTGTTAGCCACAATTTTAACTCTGAGAGAACAGATCATTAAATTTTATGGAGAACAGAATCAGCAATGTGAATTATTGAAAGCAGATATATAAGAATGCAGCATTTCTGTTTGATGCCATGTCAGATCAAAACAACTTTAATATTCTTTCGCAAGGCAAAACTAAGTTTACATATGATATGTGGCAAAGAAAAAAAATCCAACCATTTCAAAAAGGTTTTTCAAAACACTTTGTCTTTGGAAAATTTCAGGTAAACATTTTCCTCAGTTAACAAAGGTCACTGATGAGTAGGATGATATATTTGAATCATATGAAGAATACACAGTTGGCTCAGCGCCTGTGGCTCAAGTGGCTAAGGCACCAGCCACATATACCTGAGCAGGTGAGTTTGGATCCAGCTGGGGCCTGCCAAACAACAATGACGGCTACAACCAAAAACTAGCTAGGCGTTGTGGCAGGCGCCTATAGTCCCAGCTTGGAGGCAGAGGCAGGAGAATCGCTTGAGCCCAGGAGTTGGAGGTTGATGTGAGCTGTGACGCCACAGCACTCTATCCAGGGCGATAGCTTGAGGCTCTGTCTCAAAAAAAAAACAAAAACAAAAAAAAAGAATACCCAGTTGTTGTAGACCTATTAATTGAAGAATCCAATGAAAGTTTCACTGACTTTGAGAATCATGACAGCCTCACCTAGTTGATATCACCAAGGCCCCTCAAGAACTGCAGATGGAATTCATTGAGCTCTCAGTAGATGATTTTTTTTTTTTTGGCCGGAGCCCAGTTTGAACCAACCACCTCCCCTATATGGAGCCAGCGCCCTACTCCTTTAGCCATAGGCACCACTCAGTAGATGACATTTTAAAGTCATTATTTGGGCTCAGTGCCTGTAGCTCAAGCAGCTAGGGCGCCAGCCACATACACCGGAGTTGGCAGGTTCGAATCCAGCCTGGGCTTGCCAAACAACGATGACAACTACAACCAAAAAATAGCCGGGCAATGTGCTGGGTGCCTGTGGTCCCAGCTACCTAGGAGGTTGAGGCAACAGAATTGCTTAAGCCCAAGAGTTTGAGGTTGCTGTGAGCTGTGATGCCACAGCACTCTACCCAGGGTGACATAGTGAGACTCTGTCTCAAAAAAAACAAAAACTAAAGTTATTGTTTCATGCTGAGAAATATCTAATTGAAATGTGGAAAATGCAGTAGAATACCTACACCCTCAGCAACGTCCCTGAAAAAATGCTTTCCTGCTTATCCACCACTTATTGTTAGGACTCCACCTTCTCCTACCTAATCCAGATCAAGAGGTCACAAAGAGGTCACAAACGCCTGAGACTTGCCTAGACGATCAAGTGAAAGACTTCCATGCTGCAACCAGATATTCAAATGTTTTCCAGCAAAAGGCAGACAAAACAGAGTCATTAAAAGGTTAGTTATCTGTACAATGAACACATAGTCTTCATATTATGAAATTTTTAAACCAACTATTAGTAGTTAGATTTTTACAAAATAGAATTTTAGGCATATTCAATAGGAGTTTCTTGGATGTGGCCTGATTTGATTATAGCTAAATTAATGTGCCCTTCTGACATGAAAAGGTTCCCACTCCAGTCTCGGTCAAGGCCATCACCTCTTAGCAAATTTGAAGACAGCCCTTTCATGTTACTTTGCATAATTGTGAATTCTGATTTCCCTATTTCGATGAATCTTATGTAACTAATTACTTGACTAAATACAGCACTGTGTGACACAGTCAGCCCACGTCCCCTGCTGACCCAAGGTAGACTCAGGCAAAACTGGAAAATGGGCCGAATTTGACTTTGGCTCTTTTCCAGGGCTGCTGTAGTCCTCAGCCAGCCCTTCACTCATTTGACCAGAACCCCCTTATCTCTTTGACACCCTGACTGTGCACGCCTGTCCAGTGTCACACCCTGAATGTGCACGCCTACGCCTGTCCAGTGTCCCATCCTCACAGTGCATCTGTTTGGGCAAAGCCAGGCCCCAGGAGCAAGTTCCCCCAGGACAAGAAGTAGGAGTGTCATAAGTTTTTATGAGGGAGAGAACCCGGCAAATGGGGCAACTGCCTGCCCAGCTTCCCGCCAGCCTCCTAGAGAGCTTAGCTTGGGAAATGTCATCTGCCTCTCCCTTCTTCTCACCCTCAGGATTCACCTGAGCATCTTGCCGCCCTCAGGTAGACTGTTAATCACTAGCAGCAGCGTGGCACCAGGGCTAGCAGCCTGGCCTCGCTTCCAGCCTATACTGCGCTCCTATTGTGCTAACCCTGTCCTACCCAGTTCCTGGATCCCTGGTCACACGATTGACTAAAATCCATCCCAGGCAGCATGTGGGAGAGGGGAGGAAAATTAATGTGATCGCAGGGTCTCTCAGAAGCCTGGAGAGAATCAAAGCTTTCCTTTTTTTGCTCTGTGTGTGTGGGGGCAGTGTGTATGTGTGCAAGCATGCGTGCGTGTTTGAGGCTTCCTGGATATTAAGAAATTAAGAAATGCCAAACCAGGATTACAAAAGTTGCAGTACATTTTACAATATCTTCTTTCAATTTTGCGAGTGTACCTATGCTACATGTATGTATGGACAACCCCAAGCTGGGAAGTCCCTAATAAGAGTGAGACCCCATCTCTAAAAATATTTGGGTATTGTGGCAGACAGCTGTCAGTCAGTCCCAGCTACTTGGGAGGCTGAGGCAAGAGAACCACTTGAACCCAAGAGTTTGAGGTTGTATGAGCTGTGACACCACAGCACTCTACTGAGGGTGACAAAATAAAACTCTGTCTCAAAAAAAAAAAAACAAGCCCCTTTGGGTTTATTCTATAAAGGCACTAATCCTATTCATGAGGGCTCCACCCTTCTGACCTAATCACCTCTCCAAAGGCTCCACCTCCTAATACAGCGGTTCTCAACCTTCCTAATGCTTCAGCCCTTTAATACAGTTCCTGGGGTCCCAACCCACAGGTTGAGAACCGCTGCCCTAATATGTTGGCATTTATGACTTCAACATAGGAATGGGGAAAGGATCACAAACATTCAGACACAGCTCAGTACAGTCCCACCACAGTCACTGAAGGGCCCATTCGCCAGGATCATCTTTCTGACTTTCCCCGCTGTGATTCTAGGAAGCCTTCCAGAACTGCCGGGATTATATTTCTATGTGTATGTGTATAAGGAGCAGGAATAACAAGGCTTTGGAAACAGTAGGTCTGTACCTCTGTGCAGCAGAAATGTCAAGACTAACATAGTCATGCTAGCGACGATATCTGTTCCTATTTTCATCCCAAACTGGGGGAACATAGATATGCCAGTGGCACATGTCCTCAATTTAATTGTGTCCTAATTTCTCATGCCATTAATAACAAATGTTCTTGCCCTCCCCTATATTTCTGTTTTCAACCACTTTTTATCTTGCTGTCACCAGTGTCAGGAGGAATCTGTGGATAAATAAGACTTTCTCCCTCCCTGCCCTCAGTGAACGCAGGCCAGGAGAGAAGATGAGAAAAGTCCATCAGCAGTTATGACAAAACAAATCCATACGAGAGAGATGGGCAAGATGATAGGAGAGTTCAAAAGAAAGAGCACAAATGAGAGGGTTGGGTGGGATCTGGGGGTGGAAGGAGCGTGTGCTCAATGAACCTGAACTATACACTGAAAAATGGTTCAAGGTTAATTTTTATGTAATGTGCTTTTTGCTATAACGTTTTTTAAAGTCATACAGTTTCAGATGAGACTTTATAGAAGGGGTGGCGTTGAGCTGGGCCTGAAAGGACAAGTGAATTTCAATATATAAAGAAGAGGAAGAAGGATGCTAGCGATGGGGGAGGCATGAAAGTGTTTTGAAGGCAGATAAGTACCCAAGGGTACTTGAGTAGCTGGGACTATAGGCACCCGCCACAACGCCCAGCTAGTTTTCTGTTTTGCAGTTCAGCCAAGGCCGGATTTGAACCCACCACCTTTGGTATATGGGGCCAGCACCCTACTCGATGAGCCACAGGGGCTACCCAACAGCTGTCAGAGCAGAGGCATCAACATGGTGAGGGTTTGCTCTAGGAAGATCAGTAAAACAGCAAGTAGATTAATGGATTGAAAGGATACAGACACGGGACTACGACAGAGGATGGTCATTCAGGAAGGGCACATGTCAGGTTTCTAGTCTGAAACACCAAAGAGATACCCTCTTACTGAGTGGGAGCTGACAAGGAGCGGATCCCTCCATCTGCAGATTCCAACTCACCCTAACCTGGCCAGGCCTGGTGGCTCATGCCTGCAATCACAGCACTCTGGGAGGCCGAGGCAGGTGGATTGCCTGAGCTTGCAAGTTCAAAACCAGCCTGAGCTAGAGCAAGACCTCATCTCTAAAAATAGCCAGGTGTTGGTGGTGCCTGTGGCTCAAAGGAGTAGAGCGCTGGCCCATACACAGGAGGTGGCAGGTTCAAACCCAGCCCCAGCCAAAAACTGCAAAAAAAAAAAAAAGGCCGGGTGTTGTGGCAGGCACCTGTAGTCCCAGCAAGTTGGGAGGCTGAGGCAAGAGAATCACTTAAGCCCAAGAATATGAGGTTGCTGTGAGCTGTGATGCCATTGCAGTCTACTGAGGGCTACAAAGTGAGACTCTGTCTCAAAAAAAAAGAGTCTAAATGTCTTTGCCCTAAGTCCCTTCCATAATTCCACAATTTTCTTCCAGCATACTCGCTATCAAGAAATTTCCATAACGGGCGGCGCCTCTGGCTCATCGAGTAGGGCACCGGGTCCCATATACAAAAGGTGGCGGGTTCAAACCCGACCTTGACCGAACTGCAAAATAAAAAGAAGTTTCCATAACGATTCTTACATCCTTCACAAAACTAAACTAATCTGTGTGTGGATGTTAAGTGGCCAGTACTCATGTGCACCCACACTACCTCTGGAAGGAAGGGAGCGAGGAGACAGGGCCTGGTTCCTTTACCCAGGGGAGAAACTCAAGGTCATAGTAGCAGAGCAGCCACTGTCCGGCAATGACATGCTGCAGACCTGAGAGCCCCGGTCGCCAACGGCGTTCGCAGGTGTGACTCAAGGAGGGTCCTCAGAGATGGCTTCTCACATCTGTCCTCAAGTTGCTTTTGTTTTTCTTTTCTATCCTATCCCAGCCCTGGCTGACTTTAGTCAAAATCGATTCCCAGTTATCAATGACAGAGTCCCCTAAGTTCCTTCCAGCCCAAACTCATATGAAACAAGAGTAAAAAGATCTTAATTCCAATTCAGCATTTACGTTTTAAGCTCTTGCTGCATACCAAGCACGCACTGTCAAGTCCTGGGATGCGGAGATACTGAGACACCGCCAGTCCCACTTCCTAAAAGCCTCCGGTCCTCTTGTTCACGCACTCCCAGCATCTCCTGGCATTTGTGTGTGAATTATTCAGAGGATAAAATGGTCTATTTGGGGGTAATTCTTATCACACTTCGTGGTGACTGCTTCCATTTTTAAAATAGCCCCAAGTGTGACTATTAATCAGGATATCATTAAAAATAATATGTCAGGATGACATTCATTCCTGCTCCACAAATAATGTCACCAGCATTGAATTCCTGAACAATGGGACATGCACCAGCTATGGGGACTCCAGGCGACAGGCTTCAGGACAGCAAGGTGTGTCCTTACCTCTTCTAACACTGACCCCCTGGGACAGTACTGGACACTCAACAGGAGCTCAGCAAATGTTTGTTGAAGTCATTTTAAAATTCATGCATTCCCAAGTTGTGACCCTGTTGTGGATGTATGTGGCTCTAATGTGAGACAACAAACTTCAAGGTTAGAAATGTTGCCCAGGCTCAGCGCCTAGCTCATGTGGCTAAGGCACCAGCCATATACACCTGAGCTGGCAGGTTCATATCCAGCCCGGGCCAACAACAATGACGGCTACAACCAAAAAATAGCCTGTAGTCCCAGCTACTTGGGAGGTGGAGGCAGGAGACTCACTTGAGCTCAGGAATTGGAGGTTGCTGTGAGCTGTGATGCCACAGCACTCTATCCAGGGTGACAGCTTGAGGCTCTGTCTCAAAAAAAAAAGAAATGCTTCCCAAAGGTCTCCATATTCCCCTCAAGATCCATTGTTTTTGTTTGTTTATAGAGACAGAGTCTCTTTATTGCCCTCAGTAGAGTGCCATGGCGTTACACAGCTCACAGCAACCTCCAACTCCTGAGCTTAGGCGATTCTAGCTGGGACTACAGGCACCCACCACAACGCCCGGCTATTTTTCTGTTTTGCAGTTCAGCCGAGGCTGGGTTTGAACCCGCCACCTTCAGTATATGGGGCCAGCACCCTACTCGATGAGCCACAGGTGCCGCCCTCAAGATCCAGTGTTGAGGACAATGCCTGTGGCTCAAGAAGTAGGGCACTGGCCCCATATACTGTAGCACCCCAGCCAAAAACTGCAAAAAAAAAAAAAAAAGATCCGTTGTTGCTTTTAAAATATATAAACATGTTGGTACCTTTATTTTCTTGCCATCTATTAAGCTAATAAATTTCAGAAATTCAATTACTTAACATGTGAAAAGTTACCTAGTTTTCATTGCTTTTCTTTCTGTTTTCTTCTCTGCCTGGATTTACAGATTCATTGGGGGTTTTTTGGTTGTTGTTTTTGCAGTTTTTGGCCGGGGCTGGGTTTGAACCCGCCCCTGCCACTTCCGGCATATGGGGCGGGTGCCCTACTCCTTTGAGCCACAGGCGCCGCCCTAGATTCATTGGGTTTTGAATCTGCTTCAATTAAAAGTCAAGAGCTAGCCAGGCGTGGTGGCTCCCGCCTGTAATTCCTAGCACTCTGAGAGGCCAAGGCAGGTGGATAGCTTGAGCTCACAGGTTCAAGACCAACCTGAGCAAAAATAGAGACCTCCCCCACTACTAAAAATAGAAAAACACTGAGGCAAGAGGATCACTTGAGCCCAAGAGTTGGAGGTTGCTGTGAGCTCTGATGCCACAGCACTCTACCCAGGGCAACAGCTTGAGATTCTGTCTCAAAAAAAAAAAAAAAAAAAAGTCAAGAGCTCCCCCTCCTTTAGAATTGGGTACAAGTAATGTCAGTGTTGCTTGCTTGGTCCATTCCTACTTTTCTCAAGCACTAACACTGTAGGCTTATTTGATTTTTTAAATTAGATTTTTGAGATAATTGCAGATTCACATGCAGTTGTAAGAAATAGCACAGAGTGATTCCAAGCCCCCTCCACCCCGTCTCTCACTAATGGCAGCGTTTTGCATAACTGTGGTACAATAGCACACTGGGAAACTGACTTCTGTGTCGCACATTTCTCTGGCTTTTCATGCACCCGCGGGTGTGTGCAGATGTGTGTGAACAGTCTCTTCACGGCCACAGTCAACCTCCTGAGGAGTGCATCTTGGCAAGGAGCTCAGGTGTGACCTTTCTTTTTTCTTTTGCAGTTTTTGGTGGGGGCCGGGTTTGAACCCGTCACCTCCAGTATATGGGGCCGGTGCCCCCCTACTGCTTTTAAGCCACAGGCGCCGCCACCAGGTGCAGTGGTTCCCCTTCCTCTCTACCCCCGTCACTCCAGCACCTGCCAGTCCATTCCCCATGTCTCTAACGTGGTTCACAGAGTGTTACACAGAAGGAATCTCGCAGAGCCTACGCTTTCAAGATCTGCTTTTTTTACCCAGTGTAATTCCCTCAAAATTCACCCCAAGTACCTCACGTATCTCTTAGTCGTCCCACTTCCCGGTGGAAGCATGGCCCACAGCCCGACATTGCCGCTGTGAACCACACCCTGTTGGACTGCGCCAATTCGCAGCCAGGTCTATTTGATTTTGTAAAATAAAAACAGTAAAGGGTGGCGCCTGTGGCTCAGCGAGTAGGGCGCAGGCCCCATATACCGAAGGTGGCAGGTTCAAACCCCTCAGCTGAACTGTAAAACAGAAAAATAGCCTGGCGTTGTGGCG
This sequence comes from Arctocebus calabarensis, assembly GCA_963573935.1. Lineage (NCBI taxonomy): Eukaryota > Metazoa > Chordata > Mammalia > Primates > Lorisidae > Arctocebus > Arctocebus calabarensis. The sequence continues at coordinate 6,667 of CAUYON010143461.1, read as the reverse complement.
GCACCTGTAGTCTCAGCTACTTGGGAGGCGGAGACGGGAGACTCGCTTGAGCCCAGGAATTGGAGGTTACTGTGAGCTGTGATGCCACGGCACTCTACCCGGGTTGACAGCTTGAGGCTCTGTCTCAAAAACAACAACAAAAAGAATATCATCCATCAGGGCGGTGCCTGTGACTCAAAGGAGTGGGTTGCCGGCCCCATATGCCGGAGGTGGTGGGTTCAAATCCAGCCCCAGCCAAAACTGCTCAAAAAAACCCAAAAAGAACATCATCCATCAGTTCTACTGTGTTAAAAAGCCCAAAAGATTTTAGTTTCCTTCCTCATCCTCATCCTTGCCTATTACTTTCATGTTTTTTATTTTAGTTTAGTTTTTTGAAACAGAGTCTCATTCTCTCGCCCTTAGTAGAGTGCTGTAGCACCATAGGTCACAGCAACCTCCAACTCTTGGGCTTAAGCGATTCTCTTGCCTCAGCCTCCCACGTAGCTGGGACTACAGGTGTCTGCCACAACTCCCAGCTCATTTTAGAGATGAGGTCTTGCTCTCACTCAGGGTAGTCTTGAACCTGTGAGCTCAAGTAATCCACCTGCCTCAGACTCCCAAGTGCTGGGATTAGAGGCGTGAGCCACCACAACTGGCTGTTACTGTAACTTATAAAATGCCCTTCTCCAGTCTTAGCATATTCTTCTAAGGTTTATTGACCAAAACTCCACCTAGAATTCAGAGATAAAGTCAAAGATAAAATCCTTTTATGTGACAGTACAATGATGTTTTCCTTGTGTTTCTAATACTTTTCTTGATTGGGCTAACCATGAGTTAATTTTTCCTGATAATCTCAGAGAACAGTTTAGTATTCTCCATAGACATATGTTTGGCCCCAAGAACTATAAGTATAGTCTAGACTTTTTTGTTTAATTGAGGCAGGGTCTTCCTCTGTCATGCAGGCTAGAATACAGTGCCATCATCATAGATCACTGCAGTCTTGAATTCCTGAGCTCCAGTGATCCCCCTGCCTCAGTTTCCCAAGTAGATGGGACCACAGGTGTGGCCACCAGAGTTGGCTAATTTTTAATTTTATTTATTTATTTATTTATTTGTTTATTTATTTATTACCTTTTGGGGGGGGGGGTTTGGCAACTTTAGGCTGGGGCCGGGTTTGAACCTGCCACCTATGGTATATGGGGCTGGTGCCCTACTCACTTTGAGCCACAGGTGCCGCCCTACACTTGGCTAATTTTTAATTTTTGTTTTTGAGACAGAGTCTCAAGCTATCACCCTGGGAAGAGTGCCGTGGCATCATAGCTCACAGCAACCTCCAACTCTCGGGCTCAAGCATTCCTCTGGCCTCAGTTTTTCTATTTTTAATAGACAGGGTCTCACTTTTGCTCAGGCTGTTCTCAAACCTGTGAGCTCAAGCAATCCACCCACCTCAGTCTCCCAAGTGGTCTCTCCCATTTTTAAAAACTACATCCCTTTTGAACTTAAGTGACTGTTGCCCTATTACAGTGCCAGCCACAGGCACCTAAGCTGGCGCGTTTGAGCCCAGCCAGGACTGTTAAACAATAATGACAACTGCAACAAAAAAATAACCAGGTGTTGTGGCGGATTCGAACCCGGCCCAAGCCCGCTAAACAATGACAACTACCATAAAAAACAAAGAAAATAGCCAGGTATTGTGGCAGGCACCTGTAGTCCCAGCTAATTAGGAGGCTGAGGCAAGAGAATTGCTTACGCCCAAGAGTTTGAAGTTGCTGTGAGCTATGATGTCACAGCACTCTACTGAGGGTGACATAGTGAGATTCTGTCTCTAAATAAATAAATAAATAAATAAATAAATAAATAAAAATAAAATAGGGTGGTGCCTGTGGCTCAAAGGAGTAGGGGGCAGGACCCATATGCAGGAGATGGCGGGTTCAAACCCAGCCCGGGCCAAAAATCGCAAAGAAAATAAATAAATAAAATATACCTGATAACCTCCAATTTGTAAGAAGTAAGCACCCACCCAACATGTGATTTTGGCCAAGTTACATAAGTTCTCTGAGCCATTTTTTCATACTGGCTAAATGCTGATAATACCTAGTCTGCAGCATTTTTTTTTCTTTTTTTTTGTAGAGACAGAGTCTCACTTTATCACCCTGGGTAGAGTGCCGTGGCGTCACACAGCTCACAGCAACCTCCAGCTCTTGGGCTTAAGCAATTCTCTTGCCTCAGCCTCCCGAGTAGCTGGGACTACAGGCGCCCGCCACAGCGCCCGGCTATTTTTCTGTTTTGCAGTTCGGCCGAGGCCGGGTTTGAACCCGCCACCCTCGGTATATGGGGCTGGCACCCTACTCGATGAGCCACAGGCGCTGCAGCATTTCTTACAGGCTAAATGCAGTAATATGTGTAAAGGGCTGGCAGATAATTAGTATTCAATAATGACAGGAATTTTTTATTTTATTTTTATTTTTTTTGTAGAGACAGAGTCTCACTCTATCGCACTCGGTGGAGTGCTGTGCCATCACAGCTCACAGCAACCTCCAGCTCTTGGGCTCAAGCAATTCTCCTGCCTCAGCCTCCCAAGTAGCTGGGACTACAGGCGCCCGCCACAGCACCTGGCTAATTTTTGATGCAGTTTGGCCGGGGCTGGGCTTGAACCCGCAGCCCTCAGTATATGGGGTCGGCGCCCTACTCGCTGAGCCACAGGCGCCGCCCGACAGGAATTTTTTAAAGGTGAAGTATGCATTTTATATATATTAGAAAGATTTACCTTGAAAGTGATTTTTCTATTTAATAGGCATAACTTTAGTTGGGGGGGGGAGAGAGAGAAAGACTTTTTTTCCTGGGGAGGCCATATGGTAGGCCATCAATGTACACCAGTTCAAACTTGGAGTCTTGCAAACATTATTTTTCAGTAGCAATAAACCGCCAGAAAAAAATTATGTGTTAACTAAATGATATCCTCAAAGTAAGATTTCTGAAATTTATAGGCACTGTGAAAAAGGATTGGCGGCCCAAAGCTGCTCCAAGCTTCACTTGCCAGAGCTTGAGGACAAATCAGGCATCTCAGAACGCCAGATGACCCTGCGCCCACACGCCTCCTGCGTTCATGTCGGCCCCAGAGGCCTCGTGCAGTCTCTGAGCTAGAAAACCGCAGACACAGGCCTGCTCTTCGTCGTGGGCCACCATAACTTTAGATACAAGACAGCACTCTACGATCAAACAAATCCAGATGGACAGCTCTCCCAAAGCCAAATCCACACCCAGGACACAGATTTCTAGAGGAAAATGCAGCCAAGGCAGATACAAAAACAACCCAGGGAAGAAAAACTCCCAGTCACCATAAAGTCATCAATCCCTCTGCTGCTCAGAACGGAGGACCCCAGGCAAGGGGTAAGGACAGGTAGTGTACATGGGTGGGAAAGGATCTGAACCCAGTGCTAAAGTTCAGGAAGTGTGCAGGGGAGCAGGGGGCTGGGCTCAGCAGAGGAAGGCAGCAACAGTGAGGGGCCTCTCCCCCCAGCATGCTCTGCCTCCTCTGTATTCCTCATTACAGCAAAAGGACCTGGCCGCACACACAACTGAAGCCCCATTCTGTGCACGCTGTAAGCCTGCAGACAGACTTCTTTGATTCAAATTTATTAATGCCAGGGAAAGAGCCATCCAAAATAAAAGGCGGTTACAGCGCACACACCGAGGCTGGCAGGTTTGAACCAGGCCCCGGCCAGCTAAACAACAATGACAACTGCAACAAAAAAAATAGCCAGAGCTCAGCTCATGTGGCTCAAGCGGCTAAGGCAGCAGCCACATACACCTGAGCTAGCGGGTTCGAATCCAGCCCAAGCCTGCCAAACAACAATGAGGGCTACAATCAAAATATAACCGGGCATAGTGGTGGGTGCCTATAGTCCCAGATACTTGGGAGCTGGAGGCAGGAGACTAGCTTGAGCCTAGAAGTTGGAGGTTGCTGTGAGCTGTGATGCTACAGCTCTCTACCAAGGCTGCTGTGATGCTACAGCACTCTACCAAGGGTACCAGAACTTGGGGCTCTGTCTCAAAAAAAAAAAAAAAAAAAAGCCAGGCCTTGTGGCGAGAGCCTGTAGTCCCAGCTAGTTGTGAGGCTGAGGCAAGAAAATCCCTTAAGCCTAAGCGTTGGAGGGTGCTGTGAGCTGGGACACCACAGCACTCTACCAAGGGCGACATAATGAGACTCTGTCTCAAAAAAAAAAAAGGATTAAGGATTCCGGTCTTTATGAAATGTATCTATCTACTTTCCAGAAATAATAAACATATGTGGTAGAAAACACAAGAAAACCTAACTCACTTATAATTCTACCACTCAGAAAAATAAAAAAGAGACTTTTTATTTTTGCTTTTGAAATTATTTCACTCTGAGCAACACATTTAATTGGGCTAAGTCTTTTTCTTTTTGAGATAGTCTCACTATGTCACTCTCAGTAGAGTGCTGTGGCATCACAGCCCACAGCAACCTCATACTCTTGGGCTTACACGATTCTCTTGCCTCAGCCTCCCAAGTAACTGGGACTACAGGCACCCACCACAAAGCCCGGCTGTTTTTTAGTTGCAGTTGTCATTGTTGTTTAGCAGGCCAGGGCCGGGCTCAAACCAGCCAGTCCTGGTGTATGTGGCCAGCTACACACTGAGCTACGGATGCAAAGCCAAGGGCTATGTCTTCTTGGAAATCATTTTATTTTATTTTATTTCATTTTATTATTATTATTTTTTCAAGAGACAGATTTTCACTTTGTCACCCTTGGTAGAGTGCTGTAGCGTCACAGCTTACAGCAACCTCCAGCCCTTGGGCTTAGGTGATTCTCTTGCCTCAACCTCCTATGTAACTGGGACTACAGGTGCCCAAGACAACCCCTGGCTATTTTTTGTTGCAGTTTGTCCGGAGCTAGGTTCAAACCTACCACCCTCGGTATATGGGGCCAGTGCCCTAGAGTCTGAACCACAGGTGCCACCCTCTTCTTGGAAAACATGTAGGCATATATCAGAACTCTTGTGAAGTGAGAAAATCAAACCTATAGATTGTCTTCAAATACACACGTAATGAAATTTCATGGACCCTAAATTTCCTCATTTATCAAATTGATACAAAGTTACATTTCATAAACATTTATTTTCGTTCAACCTTCATTGATTTCAATTCTCTTTTTTGTTTTTCAATTTTGGAGCCATACACCTTTTTCTAGATCTCAAACATTATCTGTAGGCTCCTTAAAAGCTCATCGGCCTCGGGCAGTGTGATTACAGATCCTAATAGATAAAGGGACATTGCTGATGGTCCTAATAGCAGCCGATAAATTTAGAAAGAGTAAAATAAAGCATGAGCCCTTCCACTCTTGATGGACTTTAAACTGCCTCTCCCCTTGGCCCCCTCTGCAGGCTGAGTGTAACACTGAATACCTGAAGGTCAGCGGGTGCCCCTGGAGGTCAGCAGGTGTCCCCAGGGGAAACAAGAGAAACAAAGGTTGCTTTTCTGGGATTGAATGTACACAATGGCCGGCTTTCTGGTTTGGGTTCCGGGTGAGGAGGGCCCGCCCCCATATCAGCATGTGAACTTGCTCTTGGAGGTTAGATGTGCAGTCTCAGGATGTGCTGATTGATCTGCGGGGACCACACACCAGCAGGGCTCTGAGGAAGTGACACCGTGAGGAGGCTCGGGTCAAGGAGAAGCCCAGCCTCTGGGCCCCAGGCCTCCACTCCGCCCAGCCTCGCCTTCTACATCCAAGGAAGCTTCTTTTCCTCTCACATTTTTTGAGAGCCAAAGGATCTTCATTCAAAAGGGCACAGATGGGCGGCGCCTATGGCTCAGTGAGTGGGGCGCCGGCCCCATATACCAGAGGTAGTGGGTTCAAACCCAGCCCCGGCCAAAAACTGCAAAAAAAACAAGCACAGGGACTGGAGTAAAGAATCCCGAATCTCAGCCCCTTGCAGCCATCAGGGACAGAGCAGTTGTTAGCACAGTCCCCGGCCACACCACGGCTCAAACCAGTGCCCAAATGTCCAGTGGAGGGTGAATGACAGCTCCCCCACAGGTATCTTTTCCCTGAAGGTCACCGCCTGCCCTTGTCCTTCCCCACACTCATTTTTTTGTCCAATATCCTTTATTTCCTCTTCTTTTTTTTTTTTTTTTTTTTTGAGACAGAGTTTCACTTTATCACCCTCGGTAGAGTGCCGTGGCGCCACACAACTCACAGCAACCCCCAACTCCTGGGCTTAGGCGATTCTCTTGCCTCAGCCTCCCGAGTAGCTGGGACTATAGGCTTCCACCACAATGCCCAGCTATTTTTCTGTTTTGCAGTTCAGCCAAGGCTGGGTTTGAACCTGCTACCTTCGGTATATGGGGCCAGCACCTTTATTTCTTCTTTTGCAATTTTTTTTTTTTTTAAAGACGGAGTCTTGGCTCAGCGCCTGTGACTCAACGGGCTAAGGTGCCAGCCACGTACACCTGAGCTGGCGGGTTCGAATCCAGCCCGTGCCGCCAAACAACAATGACGGCTGCAACCAAAAAAATGGCCAGGCGTTGTGGCGGGCGCCTGTAGTCCCAGCTACTTGGGAGGCAGAGGCAGGAGACTCGCTTGAGCCCAGGAATTGGAGGTTGCTGTGAGCTGTGATGCCATAGCACTTTATCCAGGGTGACAGCTTGAGGCTCTGTCTCAAAAAA
>CAUYON010143458.1:0-19000 GCA_963573935.1 Arctocebus calabarensis | reverse complement strand
TCCATGACTTAGCAATTATGAATTGGGCTGCAATGAACATTCTGGTACAGATGTCTTTGTTATAATGTGATTTTTGGTCTTCTGGGTATATACCTAGTAAAGGAATTATAGGATCAAATGGCAGGTCAATTTTTAGATCTCGAGGTACTCTCCAAACATCCTTCCAAAAGGAATGTATTAGTGTGCATTCCCACCAGCAGTGTAGAAGTGTTCCCTTTTCTCCACATCCACGCCAACATCTCTGGTTTTGGGATTTTGTGATGTGGGCTAATCTTACTTGAGTTAGATGATATCTCAAAGTATTGCATTTATCTGGTGATTAAGGATGATGAGCATTTTTTCATATGTCTGTAGGCCGTGCTTCTGTCTTCTTTAGAGAAGTTTCTCTTCAAGACCCTTGCCCATCCTGAAACGGGATCACTTGTTCTTTTCTTGCCAATACATTTGAGTTCTCTGTGGATTATGGTTATTAAACCTTTGTTGAAGACATAACCTGCAAATATCTTCTCCCATTCTGAGGGCTATCTGCTTGCTTTACTTACTGTGTTCTTGGCTATGCAGAAACAGTGTTTTTTGTGCACTAAGTAAGAAAAGGCCCTTACAAGAGACCACATAGAATATGATTCCATTTACATGAAATGTCCAGGAAAGACAAATCGATACAGAGAGAAAGTAGATTATTGGTTGCGCCAATCTTACTGGAGTTAGATGCTATCTCAAAGTAGTTTTGATTTGCAATTCTCTGCTAATTAAGGATGATGAGCATTTTCTCAAATGTCTGTAGGCTGTGTGCCTGTCTTCTTCAGAGAAGTTTCTCTTCAAGTCCTTTGCCCACCCTGAGATGGGATCACTTGTTCTTTTCTTGCTACTACATTTGAGTTCTCTGTGTAGTATGGTTATTAAACCTTTGTCAGAGACATAAACTGCAAATATCTTCTCCCATTCTGTGGGCTATCTACTTGCTTTACTTACTGTGTTCTTCTGTGCAGAAGCTTTTTAGTTTGATCAGGTCCCAGTAGTGTATTTTTCATGCTGCTTCAATTCCTCAGAGGGGGTCCTTCTCATAAAATACTCACCTAGGCCGATTTCTTGGAGAGTTTTCCCTGCACTTTCTTCTAGTATTTTTATAGTTTCATGTCTTAAGTTTAAATCTTTAATCAAGTGAGAGTATCTAATTAATGTGAGAGATGTGGGTCCAGTGTCAGTCTTCTACAGGTCGCCACCCAGTTCACCCAGCACCATTTGTTAAATAGGGAATTTTTTCTCCCTGGAATGTTTTTAATTGGCTTGTCAAAGATCAAATAATGATAAGTAGCTGGGTTCAGCTCTTGGTTCTCTATTCTGTTCCATACATCTACCTCTCTGTTTTTGTGCCAGTACCATGCTGTTTTGATCACTATCGATTTATAGTATAGTCTGAGGTCTGGTAGCATAATTCTTCCTGCTTTGTTTTTATTTCTGAGTAATATCTTGGCTATTCAAAGTTTTATCTGATTCCATGTAAAAGAGACATATTATTTTTTTGAGATCTTTAAAGTATGACAGTGGAGCTTTAATCAGGATTGCATTAAAATTGTATATTTCTTTGGGTAGTATGGACATTTTAACAATGTTGATTCTTCCCAGTCATGAGCATGGTATGTTTTTCCATTTGTTAACATCTTCCAACTATTTCTTTTCTTAGAGTTTCATAGTTCTCTTTATAGAGCTCTTTCATGTCCTTTGTTAGGTAAACTCCCAAATATTTCATCTTCTTTGGCACTGCTGTGAACGGAATAGAGTCTTTTACTGTTTTTTTCAGCTTGACTATTGTTGGTGTATATACAGACTGCAGATTTATGAGTGTTGATTTTGTAACCTGAGATGCTGCTGGATTCCGTGATCACTTCTAAGAGTTTTGTAGTAGAGTCCTTGGTGTTTTCCAGATATACAATCATATCATCTGCAAAGAGTGAAAGTTTAATTACTTCTGATTCTATATAGATCCCCTTGACCGCCTTTTCTTCCCTATCTGCGATGGCTAAGAGTTCCACTACAATTTTAAAAAGCAGTGGAGACAATGGGCAACCTTGTTTGGTTCCTGATCTGAGTGGAAATGATTTCAATTTAACTCCATTCAATATTATATTGGCTGTAGGTTTTCTGTAGATGGCCTCTATTAGTTTAAGAAATGTCCCTTCTATACCAATTTTCTCTGGTGTTCTGATCATGAAAGGATGTTGGATATTATCAAAAGCTTTTTCTTGCTTCAGGTGAGAGAATCATATGGTCTTTGTTTTTTAATTTGTTTATGTGCTGAATTATATTTATAGATTTACATATATTGAACCAGTCTTGAGACCCTAGGATGAAACCCACTTGGTCATGGTGTATAATTTGTTTGATGTGTCGCTGGATTCTGTTTGATAGGATCTTGTTGAATATTTTTGCATCAATATTCATTAGTGATATTGGTCTATAATTTTCCTTTCTTGTTGGGTCTTTTCCTGGTTTAGGGATCAAGGTGATGTTTGATTCATAGAATGTGCTGGGTAGTACTTCTTCTTTTTCTGTATTTTGGGAAAGGTTGAGTCATATAGGTAGTAGTTCCTCTTTAAAGTTTTGGTAGAATTCTGATGTGAAGCCATCTGATCCTGGGCTTTTCTTTTTGGGAAGATTTTGTGTAGTTGCTGCTATTTCAGAACTTCATATAGGCCTGTTCAAGATGTTATAAGGGGATTATGAGACACCAGAATGTGGCGTCTGGCTCCACAAACACCTCTCTCCGATCTTGCTTTCCACCATCCACTGGAGCAGGATGATGGAGGAAATAGGATAGGGTTTGATAGCTCCAGTCTACAGTATCTATGACTTATGCTAATTTTCTCTGCCGCTATTTAGTATAGTACTTGATGTCATGACTATTGCTATCCAGAAAGAAAAAGAAATAAGAGACCTAAGTATTGGAAGAAATAGGTAAAATTTTCATTATTCATAGACAATATGGTCATCTTTGTGAACATAATTATGTGAATAAAAAGATTATTAGTTCTAATAAGTATGATGACATCACTGTGTATATACAGCTGTACCTTTGTGTGTGTAGGGGAGTGGTTCCAAGACCTCTTGCAGACACGAAAGTCCATGGATGGTCAAGTTTCTGATATAAAATATCTTAATATTTGTGTGTAACTATGTATATTCTCCTTTATATCTTAAATCATTTCTGGATTATTCTTAACACCCAATAAAATGTAAATAATATATAAATTATTGTTACACTATCTTGTTGAGGGAATAATGAAACAATGTGTATATGTTTAGTATGGTTGCAATTTATTTTCAATTGACAGTTGGTTGAATCCACAGATGTGGATCCCAGAGTTCTAGAGGCCTGACTATATGATCAATCTGTAACAATCAATATAATTTGTCCATGTGAGTAATGTTCAATTAAAACTGTAACAAGACATAAGATATGGCTCAGGATAGCAACTAAAATTTTATAATATCTATGCATCAATCAAGCATGATGTGTAAAATCTCTTTGAAGAAAAATTTTAAACTCTCATAAAAGATTATGTAAATGAATAGAGAAACTTATTCTCTCTGAGAAAACATAAGTCATCAGTTCTTTCTATATTAATGTTTAAAATCAATTCAATCTCAGATTTTTTGTTGTGTATTTTTGAAGAAATTGATGAACTTATTAAAAGCATAAATCAATTGGGAAAATTTGATTATATTACTATTATGGATTTCTGTTCAATGAAAGCATCTGCAGACAAATGAACAGATGATGGAATGAGAGATGTGTACATTGTCCAAAATTTTATAAGAGTTTAATAGCAAATTTGTGTCTAGAGTTGCAAAAACAATAATGCGAAACAGTATGAAGAGAGGATAGTAGTCCGATTACAAAGATAGGAAGAAGATATGACCATTTACATCACAAAATAGTAACTCTAAAAGGCTAACCCCATAGAAAGACAGAAATCAAAATCATTAGCAACCAGAGAAATGAGAATTGAAGCAAGTAGCAGTTAGAAAGCTGAAGTTGGCAAGTACAATAGGGGATTATGAATATGCAAATTATCCTGTGGCGGTGGCGGGAATGTAGACTTTGCGGCTACACTGGAGAACAATCTGGAAGTTCTTAAATTAGGCACAAAAAAAACTGATTCAGTGTTTATTCTGCTGGGGAGGTATCCTAAAGACTTTTTTTTTTTTTTTTTGGCGACAGTCTCAAACTGTCATCCTGGGTAGAATGCTGTGCAATCACAGCTCACAGCAAGCCTCAAACTCTTGGGCTTTAGTAAGTCTCTTGCCTCAGCCTCCCTAGTAGCTGGAACTACAGGCACCCACCCCAACACCTGGCTATTTTTTTGTTGCAGTTGGCATTGTTGTTTTAGCTGGCCTGGGCTGGGTTCCAACCTTCCAGCCACAGTGTATGTGGCCAGCGCCCTACCCACTGAGTTAGGGGCACTGTCCCCTAAGGACATTTTTATTATTGAATAAGGTATGTGCATGATGTGTTCATGGAAAAATTATTACTAGAGGCAGGATGTTTAGATGCCACTCTAGTAGCGTAGTTGTGTAGAAAGTGGTGGCTACATAAGTAGAGAAATTAGAAGCAACTGCAGCTACACACAGAATGTGGTAAGAGATTATAAAATACAATATTGCAAGAAAAAAAGGATGAGATTAATAGCACAACACCATCATTTATTTGAATTAAAAGAACACACAAAACAATATGCATCTTGCAAGAGCACAAAGAATGCCCATAAAGCACATTAGAATTGTTGCTTTTTCTTATTAGGGAGAAATATATTGAGTTTAAATTTATACATAAATTTGCCCTTACATATACATAAAAGTGAGTTTTTATGTAGAATAAAATTCCATAATTGAAGAGTACAGTTAACATAAGACTCTGCATGTGAGGCTTAAAAAATTTTTTTGATGTAATTTTTATTTGTTTACATACCATTAAGATCATAGTATATATTCAATTTTATGTTCTGTTTTTATGTTTAACATTTCTTCTATGGTAAATATGCTTTGTAAGTGTATGAATTTTGATAGGTCTATAATATTCCCTTTGTGAGTATATTATAATTAAGGCAAGCTACCCTTCATTGTTGGGTGCTTTGATTGTTAGGGTTTAAAAAAAAGTGTGTAGTAAATATTTTTACACATATCATTTGGTCATATTTCAGGCTATCTACTTAGGAAGAATAATGCTTTGCTGTTTTCTATTTGTGTAATCTCAAATAAGGTATTTATCCTCTCAGTTTCTTCATGGATTGTTATGAGAATGAAATGGCTTGATCTGCTAACAGGGATTAGAAAGTGCCTGGAAATATAAATGCGTAGTAAATGGTAGCTATTGCTATAACATTATTACTAGAATCCCAAGAACTGGGTTCACTGGGATGAACTTTTTTAAAGGCTTATTTTAATTTGTTTGGGTATTTGTTTAGTGCTACTGTGTGTCTTGGCATTAAGACAAAACAGAAAAATACTTGTCCTGGTGATACTGAATTATCATTGTAAGTTAAAAACAAAGCAAAATGTACATTAAATGGCAGTGAGTACTACAGAGAAAGCCATAGTTGGTTTTCATGGTACTCTGATTAAAATGTACTCAGTATTTCAGTCATCTACTCACCTTGTCTTTTTTTATTTGTTTTATTCCACAAGTATCAGTAAGAGATTGTAAACCTTTAAGATTTTCCTTTTGTTCATCTTTGGTTCCTAATCAGGATGGGTTAAAATGACTGCTCTCTTGCTATTTTATAATGTTCTCCATGGTCTTTTCAGAAGTAATAATTAAGAAATTTGTTGTTTTAACCAGTGTCATTAATGATAACATATGGATCAGTTCATTTAATAAATCTTGATCATCTACTTTAGACAACTTAGATATACCATGCTCAATTTCCTAGCTTCCTTTCAGATGAAAATACTATTGTCCTTCTCAGTGTTTTCAAAACCTTTTATGACTCTGTTATAGCAATTATCAGCTTTTTTTCTTTGTATTACAGGATATATGTATTTTCCCCTCACTAGACTCTAGATTTTTTTTTTTTTTGAGACAGAGTCTCAATCTCTTGCTCGTGGTAGAGTGCTATAGTGTCATAACTCACAGCAACCTCAAACTCTTGCACTCAAGTGATCCTCTTGCCTTGGCCTCCCAAGGAGCTGGAACTACAGGTGCCTACAGCTGTTTTTTAGAGACAAGGTCTCATTCTTGCTGAGGCTGGTCTTGAACTCCTGAGCTCAAATGATCCACCTGCCTCAGCCTCCCAGAGCGCTGGTATTATAGGAGTAAGCCACTGCCCCCAGCCCTAAGGTTTTATATTCTTTTAATTAGGGACTAAGGTGATTTACCTTTGAGTCCGTAAAATGGTTAGCATTCAAGAAGTTTTTGTCAAATGGAATTCATTCCCCTTGGTATCCTTTATGCTTTCTGCTGGTAAATATTTAAAATGACCCTCAAGGGTTTTTTTTGTTTTTTTTTTTGAGACAGAGCCTCAAGCTGTCACCCTGGATAGAGTGCTGTGGCATCACAACCCACAATTCCTGGGCTCAAGCGAGTCTCTTACCTCTACCTCCCAAGCAGATGGGACTGCAGGTACCTGCCACAACACCCGGCCATTTTTTGGTTGCAGCCATCATTGTTGTTTGGCGGGCCCTGGCTGGATTCGAACCCACCATCTCAGGTGTACGTGGTTGACACCTTAGCCCGTTGAGCCACAGACGCCGAGCGGACCCTCAAGGTTGTTAATTACCATGCTGTAAAGAACTCCAGAAATGATTCTCACCAGCAATTTATGATAAAGGGCAGAGCTTTGGTAAACATAACCACTATAATTTATGACTCTTTGGTGACATACTGACATAGCCTCTGCAGCCTCCCTGATGTGGAATGGTTTTTCGTGAGTTGATGTCATCTTTGGGAGTATCTTTAATAGATAATGTTGATTACCAGATCCCTTCTAACACCATGCAAATTCTAGCAAGTTTTGCTTTTATACATTAACATATATCCATTTTATGTTGTTAATAGGTTAAAAATATTTTGCCTAAGAATTACAGACGAATTAATTTAGTATCTTTCCCACTATACAATTAAACTTCTAGTTTTAGTTTAACTTCACCAATTTATTGTGGAATGTTTAGTGTGGCTAGTTTTTTTTCTAGTACCACATTACCATGAGTTCTTTAGACTTTAATTTTCTCATGTGAAAAATTAGTGAATCTAGTATTTTTATATTTAGTCTTTTAAAATTATGTCTTGTTTTTAAAATGCATTTAAAGGCTGGAAAATAATACAAGAATACAAAAATAAATATGTAAGTTACAAGTAAGGAAAAACAAAAGTGAGTGTTCGAACTAGACCCGGAAGTGAGATTGACAGAAAAATGCAAAGATCCTACCTTATTTGTTTGCCATGACTATGCCTGATTTTAGTAATAGGTTTGCTATCTAGCAACCAACAGGAAAAGGGAATCCTGATCAGTTGTTGAATTCTTAAGGTTCATGAGATAATGAAATGAAGCTGATGCTGAGATGAATTAATAATGGTTTAGGAGCAGAGGCTATTTTTCTCAAGAAGTTTGTTAAGAAGGGTGCTATGATTAAAAGAACACTGTCTCAGTGGCATCCATATAGTAGCTTTAATGAAGAATTCCAAAGGGTTCCACAGGATACCCTCTCTCCACATAAGTAGTTAGGTCACCCATCAGATAAACCATGACCTGCACTCAGTGGTCATTAGGGCCTGACAGTGTTTGGGGGTCTTCTGCTTGCAAGGCCAAGGTGTCTGTGCCCATAATTTATCAATAGCTTCTACTTTGTACTTATTTGAGGATATTTCCACTCTGTCAACATAAACTACAAATTTGTTACTATTGGAGGAAGAATGAGACCTTAAACTTATTAAGGTCTGGTCTTTGTCATGTACAGCTGATACTTTTATTTATTGTTGTAGTGGGAAATGTGTGCTTTGCCTCTGCCTCCCAAAGACTTAGTGCTTTTCTTCCACTTTGGCTCTAAGACCATAATTTTTTCTTATTAGTCTGTTTTTCTCACATTCTTAACAACAGCTCCATCATTCTGGAGAGGTGGACAGAAATCTCTGGCTCTTAATTCTCTGTGTAGTCATTATCATCTCATTGGTTTGGGCCAAGACTGTTTTCCTGACTTTTTAAGTATCACTTAACTAATGGGTCCCTTTTTGTAAAACATTCTCTGCCTTTCACTGGATGAGAAGTCTTGCCATTTAATCCATTACTTTTCTGAGAATGTCTCTAATTTTGTCTTATCTGGACATACTTCTTATTTTCTAATGGTAGGTTAACTTATAACAACATGATCATTAACGTATGTCGTAATCACAGATGGCAACGACCTGGTCATACTCCCCAGTATCACATAGCAAAGCATGGGGGCATGTGAGAGCCAGTTCAATTTACTTCACTGATGGCTCCCTAAGGGCATTTTGAGCTTTGCTTCACAAAGTACTTTATTTTAACACAAACTAATGTTCTTTATTTTGTTCAGTGATTTTGTCAATATGTAAATGCTTACAATTCATTATAATCACAGTTTGCTTGCTTTTCATGCGTGCTTCTTTAATGTAGGGTGATTTATATGTTTACCATCTACAGTATAAATTTTTTGTCAGATATGAACTGAGATATTTGTACTTACAGTACACATATTTGTTATGCATTACTATTTTATGTTCTCTCAAATATATTCATTTAATAAAATTAAGATCTTCATATTGAAATGTTTGTTTATTTATTTTTTAATTAATTGATTTATATTTTTGAGACAGAGTCTCACAAAGTTGCCCTGGGTAGAGTGCCTAGGCATTATAGCTTTTAGCAACCTCAAACTCTTGGACTCAAGAGATCCTCTTGCTTCGGTTTTTCTTTTTTCTTTTCTTTTCTTTTTTTTTTTTAAGTAGAGACAGGGTCTCACTCTTGCTCAGGCTGGTGTCTGAACTCCTGAGCTGAAGCAATCAGCCCTCTTTGGGCTCTCAGAGTGCCAGGATTAGAGGTGTAAGCCACCACACCTGGCTGAAATGTTCGTTTTAAAATATGAGTTATGTGAAGTAGTTAAATCTATAATTTAACTTAGAGTTGGTTTATTGAAATTAATTTACTTAGATGTTATAACTGGAATACAATATGTATTGTAATAAGTCATTGTAGATATTTTATTGTGCCAATCTTGATTTGGATGATATTGTTCTTATTGTAGATTATCTTTGTTAAGGGAATAGTTTTTTGTTTTAGTGTTTGTTATAAAGGAATTCACAGCTCTACTTCTTTTTAAAATTACTAGTGGTTCTATAACTTTTTAAAATAATCAGTAATCAACTTTAAGAAATGTGTGGTGCTTACTAGATATAACATTCTTAGTAATCAAAGAATGGGAACATTTATTAACTTGGATGAGTTGGGAACATTCCCATCAAAGAATGGGAACATTTATTAACTTGGATGAGTTGTTCTAGCATGAGTTGAGAGGAAATATAAAGTGACCTGTTTTCTCCATATTGAGTTAAATATGTTGTTTCTATCTTTATATCTAGTTATTATACTTCTCCCTAGTCTCAGAAAGCAATCAATAACTCTTTTGTCATCCTTTTCCCTTTTCTTACTGAAGTTGTTCATTTGTTAGAAAAATCTTTAAAATTTGCTTACTGAACATGTAAGTATGTGGGATCAATTAGCTAACTACCATTGCTTAACCATTAATGAAAGGAAACCCGTTAAAATAAAACTTTTAGCTCAGTAGGAATTCAATAATGTTTTTTGTTCAATTCAATGAACATCTATAGGGTACTTACTATGTTCAAATCTCTGTGGATAATAGGACTAGCAAGTCAGTAGTTCCTAAGTGAACTTACATTCTTGTAGCTTTTACTTTGCTAGAACTTTAACTTGTTTAGTGGCATTTCAGAAATATTGGTAGAGTAAGATATATTCAATTAATGGCAGTTCTAGGCAAAAATACTTCATTATAGAGGGTGTGGCGCTTATTTGGAATCAGAATCATCCCACCCCTCAGAAGAAGAGTGGACTTGATATAGACATCATGTCTGACTGAGGTAATATCTTTCTGTATGTCTTACAAAGAGTTTCAGAGGAGCAAAGATTAAGTGAGCCAAATGTAGATGTACCTAGCAAATTGCTCCCCAGTGTGTGTGCTTTAAAAGCTTCTATTATGATTACATTGTTTTATTTTGATTAATGTAGTGAAAATGGACAGCCATTCATTTAGTAAACTATTTATCAAGTGCCTATTATGTGATATGCATGGTACTAGGTATAGAGATTTTAATTGTGACCTACACTAACCCAGTCATTGCTGTCATAGAAGTTTTACTTAGTAGGGGATTCAGACAAGTGTGTAGGCTAAACAGTTTAGTAAGTGTAATGATGATGAAAAAATAGAGCATACTATTAAAATGTATTATCCTGAAGAAGGGGATCAGGGAAGAATTTCCATTGGAAGAGTTTTTCAGCTAAAGAAAAAGTTGATTAGAATAGGAGGCAGGGACGGCAGAGAGCATTGTTCCAGGCATCCTGAGCACCCAGAAGTGAGGGACAGTGCAAAACCCTGAGAACTCCTATGTGCAGCCTGGACATGGCCAAGTGAGTGGGCAGTGCCTCTTGGCTTGCTATAAAGGAGTCAGAGATTTACCCCAGGGCAGAGGGGGGGTTAGATGAATTTTAAATGACGCTGTGATCTGATGAAGTACTTAGATTTCTGTGCTCTCAGAGTAGACAATGTGCTGGGATGGTGGAGGATGAGCTGTAGAACTAAGACAGTGGTAGACCCAGGGCTGGAACTTGGCAAGGTACTGACACTGAGCAACTGTAACCTGGACATGCACAAGAATGCAAATAGCGGCTTGGCGCCTGTGGCTCAATGAGCTAAGGCGCCAGCCACATACACCTGAGCTGGTGGGTTCGAATCCCACCGAAGCCCGCCAAACAATAGTGACGGCTGCAACCAAAAAATGGCCAGGCGTTGTGGCAGGCACCAGTAGTCCCAGCTACTTGGGAGGCAGAGGCAAGAGACTCGCTTGAGCCCAGGAATTGGAGGTTGCTGTGAGC
This sequence comes from Arctocebus calabarensis, assembly GCA_963573935.1. Classification (NCBI taxonomy): domain Eukaryota; kingdom Metazoa; phylum Chordata; class Mammalia; order Primates; family Lorisidae; genus Arctocebus; species Arctocebus calabarensis. Next base: position 7,877 of record CAUYON010143458.1, on the reverse strand, counting down.
TGTGATGCCACAGCACTCTATCTAGGGTGATAGCTTGAGGCTCTGTCTCAAAAAAAAAAAAAAAAGAAAAAAAGAAATAGCAAATATGTGAACTGGGATTTATAAGCTCAGCCATACCATAGGCAGGCTGGAGTTCAACACCTTCTGTTTTTGTTGCTTTGTAAGAAGGAGCAGTTGAAACCACCCAAAGGCCAAGTTTATGAATATCTCTCTGGCTGGAGTTCCCTTGGTGTGAGCCTTGCACAGTGGCCATATTTGGACAGCAGCTGAATAGGAAGTGTTGCCCTGGAGAGAGAGCCCACAGCATGGGTGCCATTTCCCCTCCTGGGTCTTAACCTTTCATAGCGAGACAGACAACCAGGAAAGTAGGAAATCGAAACAAGCTATGTTTAGCCAAATTTTACATACCGTAATCTCTTTACCATGGTCAAGCAAGGCAGGAATGCTCAGGCCAATCAGTTCTGGCTCAAATCCATTCCAGAGGGGACTGATTTACAACTTAGCACCATCCTTGTCTCTTCCCTGAGAGTGAAGTTAAATGACCCAAGAATAACATTAGTCTGTACCAGGACTTGCCAGAATGGTCTGCTTAAGGGTGGTCTCAGGCATAGTTTTTCACCTGTGGAAACTCAAGCCCAGACACCCCTCCAAAGTCCTGATAAGGGTCAAGTAGCATTCCTATTTTAAGAGGTCGACAGGGAGGTGAGTTATGAGGTCTGACCGAGAGGTGCCGTCTGGCCCGGGGCTTTTTCTTGCTTGCCTCCTCCCTGGTGGATCTCGAGTGAACCCCACCAGCAGTACCCGGCGTGCTTCCTCACTCCTGGCTCTTTTGCTTCACGTTGGAGATGAGAAAATAGCAGGGTGCTGGAAGGCGGCTTGCGTGAGTGCACCGGGACAGAGAAAGAAACAGGCCAGAGGTTTGAGACGTCAATGGTTAAAATATCTTAATATAAAAATGAGCCCCTTCAAATAGTCTGAGAGGGCCCCCAAAACCACCTGACAGGGCTTATAAATAGACGAGCGAGATGTTGAAATAGTTTTAAGACAGATGCCTTTTTAAACTGTATTCAGAACACCTTTCGGGGCTCCTAGTTTTGCATTTCTTCAAGCAGGAGGTATTTCATCTTCACAACATCTGGAACTGTCAAGGGGGTGACGCAGCAGACCTCAACAGATGCAGGCACTTCTACATAAAAGTGCACCCACAAATCATGAGTGTAATCGCAGAACAACACAAGTGTTTCACAGGCAGCTGTGGAGAAAAAGACGCTCTGGCAGGGAGGAAAACTGACTGTAACCCTCAGCCCCCTCCACTTTCAAGCTGCTGAATCAACTCCTTTAAGCAACTTCTCTGCAATTCTCCACCAAGCGGCTAGCAACTGCAAATAAGTTTATTTTCTCCGCTTGCAGGAAGTGATTGACAGGAAGGTTTTTTTCTCCGGGGTAAAAATTTCTTTATCCCATAAATCTGTACCCTTGACATAGTTGGGGAAAGGAATCTCCGCGCTTACTTGCTTCAGGTTTTCCACTGGCCTTGTTGGGAGGGGAGGTGGGGACAGGAGTGGGAGGGGAGCAGTGACAGCCGTTTGCTACATGAAGGGAGTCAGCGTGGCCCAACATTGCCTTCCAGTGACAGGCAAAGCCATGTGGCAATGTCAGATCTGGCTTTCCATTAAAAATGAAAAGAAAACTGATTCTATCATAATTTTTATTTCTGGGGCAAATGCTCAAATGTGCTTCAAAAAACTGTGGCTCGATGCATTGCTCAAAATTTGCCTACATCTGTATGCTGGAGCTGAGGGAGAGATGAAAGCAGGAGAGTCCCCACAAAGGACCAAGTTAGAACTTCATACAACTGTCCTATAAATTATGGCATTAAGATGAATACTGCTGATAATGATGATAACAGCAATAAATGCTTTCAATCGGTTTTACAAAAGCATTGTGGATCTTGTGGGACAGATGGGAAAATAAAACTGGTGGTTGGAACCTTTGGGTTTTATAAAGCTCTCTCTGGTCAACACAATGCAGAGGGTCGACTCTTCCAAGGTGAAGGGAATGCTGGTGTTTTAATAAAATCTCCCTCATAATCACATTTTAGCTCTGCTTTAATAGCAAATCAGCCCTCATCCTGGGCGTCAAACACATTCTTTAAATTAATCTCGCAGCCGGTGGAGTGGTGCTGCCTGGAACGTGAGCAATGTGGGCTGCCTGGCCCACATTAGGGTGGAGGAAACCAGGCCCGTGTGGTCAGGGGTGGAAGCGAGTGGCAATTATTTCAGAGGTCAAGTGTTTAAACATCTGGTTCCTCCGTGGGCCAGCTGTGGCTCGGACACCTCTGCCTGGGCAAAAGGATCGGGAAGCCCCTGGCTGCTGTTCTCTGCATCCGAGCTGTCGCTTTGGTTTCTTTTCCCGGCCTCGGCCTGGGGGAAGAATGCTCAAGTGAGAACACGCAACCGCACAGCTTCTCCCACCCTGTGGCAACTTGCTGCCATAACACATGTTCTTTCCTCTGGGGCCTGCTGTCCTCTCTTGTGAAAAACGTCCCTCAAGGCTCCTGGGGCCACCTTTTATGCCCCAGTTCACGGTATATCTTTATGGGAGCTTTGGAGGTCAGCTCTGACATGGCTTTTCAGCTTTTGAAAGATCTCTGAATCACCAAGGCTGGGACTCTTGTTTTTTTTTTTTTTTTTTTTGTAGAGACAGAGTCTCACTTTATCACCCTTGGTAGAGTGCCGTGGTGTCACACAGCTCACAGCAACCTCCAACTCCTGGGCTTAGGCGAGTCTCTTGCCTCAGCCTCCCGAGTAGCTGGGACCACAGGCACCCGTCACAACGCCCGGCTATTTTTCTGTTTTGCAGTTCGGCCGAGGCCAGGTTTGAACCCGCTACCTTCGGTATATGGGGCTGATGCCCTATACACTGAGCCATAGGTGCCGCCCTGGGACTCTTGTTTTCAATGAGGCTGAAGGATGGCGAACATATCCAATGGGAAAGTAATGACCACAAGACAAAAACAGGACAAGCTTCAGCCACAACCTACAACAGTGCCCGACGCCCCAAGTCCAACACTCATCACTGAGAGCCTGGGGGCTCAGAAGAGAAAGTGGCCCTCCGGCAGAGGCTGACAAAAGCATTCGCAGTGTTAGCATTTTCTCCCAGCCTCTACATCTCCCAAATGCTCCTTTTCCACAGCATGTCCCCCACCCCTGATTTTATACGTAGCAGATGGCCTTCAAACAAATCAAGGAGCAGAAGCTGCAAAAGCCTTAGAAAAAAAAGACAGTGAAACTCATATATTTCTTCAAACGAGAAGATGAACTACAGATGTTTGCTGAAGGGTGATGGTGCTGCCTACAACTTAAGACTCGAGTTAAGAGTCCACTTATGTTTAGCGTTGGACAAGCCCAGTAGATGTCATGGTGTGATTTATGGCGGTTGTTTGTGAGATTTTATGTTACTGGGACACGGCAATTAAAACATTGTGCCATTCTGCCTGCAAGCGTCTTCCTCTGTGGACGGAGCCAGGGAGTCCATGATGGAAACAGCAGTGCCATCCTCCGGTGGGGCGAGGATCCTGGCGGTCCATGCCCTCCCTGGCCGGGGTCCCCCATCTGCCTCATTCTCACCAACAGGCCCTCTTCCTCTTAGGCCTTCCTCCCTTCTCTGCCACAGAGTTCTTGGTTCTTATGAATGTCCTATTCTCACCTGACACCTGCAGTCAGATTAGTCTCAAATTAAGCTTGACAAAGTTGCTAAAAGAGAAACAGTTTTCTGTTGCAGGGTCCAGCCTCATATAGAAAACAGCTGCTTGCTAGGCACGTTTTTTGAGAAGGAAGAAAAGAATCACTCCATGGGGTTTTGAAATGAACGTAAAGCCTATATTGGAAAGACCAGCAGAGGCCTGTAATTAGCACAATGGTAAGTCTCTCTGTTTCTACTAAAAGCTTCTTTTTCAGGACTTGTTGTAACTTGGTCCTAAATATTTATTACAAACTGAAACTGGGAATACAAGGCCTTAGCTGAATGCTGTTTCCCCCTCTTGCGTCTTTGCTTTCCCAAGCTGATTCTTAACAATGCAAAGAGCGCGATGTATTTTGGCTACTCATGCCCACTCCAAAATGCAAGCCAGCATATGCATCTGTGCAAATGCAGACACCTCCACCCATCAGCACATGTGCACGCAGCCCTTCCCCAGGCACTGTGGGGTGGGTTTAAGGCAGAGGCCTCGAGTCTCTGAGTCTCGGGCAGAAGCAGCAGGAAGGGGCCCCAGACGTCCTCTGGCCTCTGGAGCAGAAATGTGGGAAGCCTTTGAAGTTACCACAACTCAGGTGGAAACTCCTTGGAGCCGCCCTAGGAGGAAGTCATTCGTTTTTAAACAAAGGGGAAAATTCTTTAGGACCCTGGTGTTTCCACTAAAACAAACTCTGCAAAGTTGTTCTCCAGAGGCTCAGGGGCCAGCTGTTCTCCATCTCTAGGAAGTTGTGCAGAGAGAGGAAATGTGTGGCCTGGACTGCAGCATGAGAGACAGCAGTTAGATCGAAGAAGGCGTGTGAGACTGCAAAGCTCTGGGGAGGGAACTGGGAGGACAGTGGGCAGCTTCCAAAACCGATGTGCTGTGTTCAGAGGTAGGAGAATGGACAGGATTACTTTCTAAGATCTGTTCTGTTTGCATGTTGAAAATCCTAACCGTTGCCTCTCTCGCTGCCACCAGGTCTGCTGCTGCTGCTGGCACCATGGTCTGCCACCATGTCCGCACACAGCGCAGCTGAATGGAAGCTGGAGAGGACGTCCGGGGCCTTTCTCCTCTCCTTCCCCACCTTCACACAGAACCACACCCAGAAGCTTCCGTGGATGCAAGAATCTTGCTGACTTTTAAGGACTTTAAATCAGGGCTAGTAGACGTTTGTCTTTATTTAAAATTTCCTTACCTCTAATCTCTTTCTTTTGTGTGGGTGTTCTCCATTCTGTAAGTCAGAGTGGGGGGCAGAAGCTTCCTCTCATTGCCCACACTACACAGTCAGTTTTCACCTTCCCAGCTCCTCATGCAGGTGACCACTGAGCCCCATGGCCCAAGCTTCTCTCCGCTTTCTTCTGGCATCGTGCCCATGGTAGGTAAGTTCAGGGGAAGGACGTGTGTGGTGCGGTTTGCTCCATCCAACATGATTTGGGGAGGTGATGATGAACAGGGCAGATAACCACACGGGGAGTCCATCTGTGCTGGTGTGTTCATATTGGGCTCACGTGTGAGGGCTGGCTGGTGCTGGGATAGGATCCCATTAATGAACTCTTTACAAACAGACCAGATAATAAAGGCCTGAGCAGAGCCAGCAATACTTTGTCTTGTGACACCAAATAGCAGACTTTATAGTGAGAGCTAGAATCGGATCCCAGCTGAGTAATCTTGGACAAAACTCTTCTCTCTGAGCCTCAGCGTGGTTGTGAGGATCAAACAAGGGGAGTCAGTGCACTGGCCCAGCCTGGCACTACGGTTGGTGCTCTATAAATAGTAACCTTCCTGCCGTCTAGAGGGAAATACAGAGGAAGGAAAAGTCATGGAGTAAGGCTGGTGAGGAACAAGTGACATATTGGGGTGCTATGCTGTACCAACCACAGCATAGCCTCAAATGCCAAGTGAGTGGTATAAATGGCAGATTCCTCCCCAGTTACCCCATTTACAGGGGCTGTGCTTGTGGTTCTCCATTTGTGCCCTGCTTCCCTGCTCTTCACCCTGGAGCACGGCACTGCGGGGCATGCACTGCCTCTCCTTGCACCCTTCCCCGCTGGCTTCTGTCCAGGTTTGGCCAATGCCAGCCTGGCTCCAGTTCTCATCAGCCCCTGAGAACCCCATGATCTTCCGGCCAAGGCATGGTTATAGCTTCTTGCTATTGCTAATCCTTGGGGCCTCAGTTTCCCATGGTGGTTCTTTTAGCTCTACTCACACTTCTGTGAAGTGTCTTTTTGCTAAACTCTCTTTGGAATCTCATCTGATGGTTCTTTCTCTTTCCTGAAGGAGAGTGTGATTGGAAGTAGATAGAACCAGTCCAGGAAGACTTCCTGAAAGACCATGTCTCTTCCCCAGGGTTTGGGAGGAGGACTACAGGGGTTTGATGGAGACATGGCGTAGAAGGCTGGTGCTCCACCCGGGAGACTGGAGTCAGCAAATGTTGGGAGTTAGAATCCATGTGAGCCCTTCGGGGGTGGGGGTAGTAAAGATCTTTATTAATGAGACATCACTGCAGTTAGAAAGGCAGAAAATAATGATACTGAAACTAGAAAACAGCTGTCACCTATTTACTGAGGATCTACTTTGTGAACATTCATAGCTCTGTGATAAGTATAATCATCACTATTTTATTATCACTTTTACAAGGGAGAAATGGGGGCTGAGACAGTGCAAGTAACTTGTTCAAGGTCACGGTATGTGGTGGAGCTGGGATTCCTAAGTCCTACTTGGGACTGAAGCGAGGCTACCTAACTATGCCAGTTTGGGGACTCAGGGGTTCCTGGGAAGTGGGACTTTTCAGTGCTGAGTTTGAGTTCTTGGCAGTGTCTACTGGATGGCAGGAGAGAGGTAGTGAAAGTGGGAGTGTAGTCATCCCTGTAATACAGAAAGCTCATTTTCTTACCTCGAACATCCCACAGATTGGTAAGAGTGGAAGCACACGAAGAAAAAAGAATGGGAACAAGAATGAAGGCTCTCAATCCTTGTGTGTGGCAGCAGGGAGGTGGCACAGTCAATCCAGTGCCATTTCCATTTGTCTTTGGAATGTGACATGCTTTTCTGTCTGACAGCCTTACCTCTGCAATTCTTTTTTGGCTGCAACTAGTTATAAATGGAGGGCATGTTTTTCAAGCACAGGGAACTGTGGGTAAGGGGGGCAGAGAAGTAAAAGGATGGTGCCCTGGTTCTGTGGGCTGCAAAGGAGATGTATCATGATGGGCAGAGCCTGGCCTCAGCACTCTTGGAGGTCTGCAAATTAACTTTTGTTTCTAACTAGTACCTCCCAACTTCCTTAACCTCACAGCCACCCAGCAGGCAGGCAGGGGACAGTGTTGGTGGCTCCCAGGTCCCCATAATAGCTGCAGCAATGAAGCTGCCATTTATGGAGTTCCTGCCGCCTTTGCTCCAGATGTTTCATGGACATTGTGTTAAATGTTTAGAATATTTCAGAGCAGGTATTATTAATCCCATTTTCAAGATGAGGAAATTGAGGAAGAAGGAAGTTAAGGAAGTTCTACAAGGACCTCGAGTGTAAAATTGGCAGATCTGGGTCTCATGATGCTATTTCTCTGGGGTCTGCGCCTGAACCAGATGACAGGTGCATAGGTGCTCATTGCTGATGGCTGTGACATTCATAGCTATGCCTGGGGTCCAGGCATATTCTGCAATGGGCTAGGAGGCTTGGGGAGGGGATGTTATGGAGTTGTCCTTGAAGAACTCAAGTGGGTTTTTTCAGACAGGGTCTTGCTCAGACTGGAACGCAGTGGCAAGTCATAGCTCACTGTAACCTCATATTTCTGGGCTCATGTGATCCTCCTATCGCCAGCCTCCTGAGTAGCTGGGCTTACAGATGTGCACTCTCCTGCCTGGCTAGTCTTTCTTATTTTTGTAGAGATGAGGTCTCACTGTGTTTCTAGGCTTGTCTTGAACTCCTGACCTCAGGCAATCTTCTGCCTCGGCCTCCCCAAATGCTGGGATTACAGATGTGAGCCATTGTGCTCAGCTTCAGGTGGGTTTTTTTTTTTTAATAATTTTATTGAATCATAATTATGTACATTGGTGCAATCACAGGGCATGATTCATATACATTCAGAAATATTTTGATCATACTGTTACAGATATCCTTCATGGCATTTCCTTGATCACTATATAA